>WQNJ02000234.1:0-202052 GCA_016584745.2 Phylloscopus trochilus trochilus | reverse complement strand
ATGAATGCCTGAGATCTGTGAGTCCAACCAGCACCACCAGCGTGGCCACCACTGAGCCAAGACCTGAAATGCCTCACCCGTGGGTGTTTTTAACACCTCAGGGATGGTGATTCCACCATCCAAGGCAGGATCACCCTTTCCATGGGGAAATTTTTTCCTGAAATCCACCTGAGCCTCCCCTGGCCCAGCCTGGGGCCGTTCCCTCTCCTCCTGTCCCTGTGCCCTGGGAGCAGAGCCCGACCCCCCCCGGCTGTCCCCTCCTGGCAGGAGCTGTGCAGAGCCACAGGGGCCCCCCCTGAGCCTCCTTTGCTCCAGGCTCAGCCCCTTCCCCAGCTCCCTCAGCCCCTCCTGGGGCTCCAGACCCTTCCCAGCCCCGTTCCCTGCCCTGGACTGGCTCCAGCCCCTCCAGGTCCTGTTCCCATCCACGGTGCCCAGGATCTGAGCAGCCTCAGCAGGCCCAGCTCAGGCCTTGATCACATTTTCACATTTTTCACCAGGAAAAGTTCTTTCCCAGCACTGAGCTCATGTTTGTTCCTACAGCAGATCTGCTGCTGCTGTTGATGAACAAGATGGAGCCTGTGCTTTGGGCCAGGGGGAAATTCCATCAAATCCCTGATTGGATTTGGGGCTGCACTGCAATGACCTGATCAATGACCCCGGCTGTGCCCTCCTGGCAGGAGCTGTGCAGAGCCACAGGGGCCCCCTGAGCCTCCTTTGCTCCAGGCTCAGCCCTTCCCCAGCTCCCTCAGCCTCTCCTGGGGCTCCAGACCCTTCCCCAGCTCCCTCAGGAATTCTCCAGCCCTTTCCCAGCTCCATTCCCTGCCCTGGACACTCTCCAGCTCCTCAGGGTCACTCCTGTCACCAGGGGACAGCTCCCTGCCACACCTGGTGCTGTCCCAGCAGCAGGGCAGGAGCATCCCCAAGGATAAATGGGATTGTTCCTGGTGCTGCAGCCAACCCAGCTCTGCCTCTGTTTGCTTTCCCTAAAAAAAAACCACGGGGAGCTTTAATTCCAGGAGCTTTATTTGCAAAGCTGAGAGGTGCCAGGATCGTGGCCGGCCCCTCAGCCTTGGTGTTCCCCATCACGTTCAAAAATTGGGATTTACATCCATGAAAAGGTTCTTTTCCTTTTCCCCCGGGGGTGCTGCTGGGTGGGAGTTTTATGGCTGGAATTTATCCCAGCGAGTCAGGAGCTGGGCTTAGACTCAGTTTTAACTCCTCTGGAGCGCCAGGAGTGAGGGGAAGGCCGGAGCAAAGAGAAGCTCTGAATAAACCTGTCAGGGGGATGCTGAGGAGCCCAATCCATCACCCCAATCAGCACCCAGCACACCCAGAGCTTTCCATCTGCCCTTCCCTCCACCCTCGGTGTTTGCCAAGGCCCGGGATCTGTGAAGCTGGATAAGCAGATTTCACAGATATTCCTTTTTTTTTTTTTTTTTTTCTTTTCCCTTGATAAATAATGCTAATGGCCCTTCTCAGTGCAAGCCCGGGCTCCTTTTCACGGGAAACAAGGAAAAGAGGAGGAGAAAAGAAGAGGCAGCTTGCCAGAGATCCGAGTGCTTCAGGAGCTGACAAAAGACAAGAGAATTTTGGGCTGGGTTTCTTTTTTTTTTTTTTCTTTCTCTCTCTCTTTTTTTTTTTTTTTTTTTTTTTTTCTTTTTTGGTTAATAATCATCTTTAAATACGAGGCAACTTTGCAGTGCTGAATTCACAAGTTCTTATGGGAACTGGCAGCGCAGATGATGCCCCAGAGGAGCACTGAGCTGGTGTCTGTGGGAGCTGGAGGGGTAAAAATGCCACACCAATGTCTGTAAGGGGCAGAATGTCACCTGGATTGGGCAATAAACACCCCCTGGCAGTGCCCAGGGCACCACATCTCACCCAAAATATGTGGCCCTGGCTGAGAATTTGACTCCCTGAGACCCAAATCCCCTGCCCTGGTGCCCCAGAGGAGCACTGAGCGGTGTCTGTGGGAGCTGGAGGGTTAAAAACACCACACCAATGTCTGTAAGGGGCAGGATGTCACCTGGGCTGGGCAGAATGTCACCTGGATTGGGCAATAAACCCCCCCTGGCAGTGCCCAGGGCACCACATCACACCCAAAATGTGTGGCCCTGGCTGAGAGTTTGACTCCCTGAGACCCAAATCCCCTGCCCTGGTGCCCCAGAGGAGCACTGAGCAGTGTCTGTGGAACCTGGAGGGACAAAAACACCACACAAATGTCTGTAAGGGGCAGAATGTCACCTGGATTGGGTGATAAACCCCTCCTGGCAGTGCCCAGAGTGTGCCAGATCTCACCCTCTGTGCTCTCAGATCCTGCAGCATTTACACACAGCCTGTAAGAATCATCACATGACCACGCTGTGTTCTATTTCAAACCCTAAAAACGACTCTTTGGGCCCCTCCTGCCCAGCTGATGGGGGTCTGCTCTGAGCCTTGGGCTCTTGGTGAGGAGAATGGTTTAATCCAAAGGGGATTGATTACCTTCAGCAGCCACACTGTTGTCCTCCAGTACCTGAGGCTTTAGACATCGAAACTTGCTTTCAATTCCATTTCACAGAATCACAGAATTTCTAGGGTGGAAGAGACCTCCAAGATCATCCAGTCCAACCCAGCTCTAACAGCTCAACCAGACCAGGGCACCCA
Organism: Phylloscopus trochilus trochilus; assembly: GCA_016584745.2. Lineage (NCBI taxonomy): Eukaryota > Metazoa > Chordata > Aves > Passeriformes > Phylloscopidae > Phylloscopus > Phylloscopus trochilus. Next base: position 199,406 of record WQNJ02000234.1, on the reverse strand, counting down.
GTGCCACATCCAGGCTTTCCTTAAACACACCCAGGGATGGTGACTCCACCACCTGCCCAGGCAGGTCATTCCAGAACTTTATCACTCTTTCTGTGAAAAACTTCTTCCTAATGAAAAACTTTTTCCTAATAAAAAAAAACCCTTTTTCCTAATAATATTTCCTAGTAATATTTCCTAGTGATATTTCCTAATAATATTTCCTGATAATATTTCCTAATAATATTTCCTAGTAATATTTCCTAATAATATTTCCTGATAATATTTCCTGATAATATTTCCTAATAATAGTATTTCCTAATATTTCACTTACAGGTTTCATATTCTCAAAACCTAAGCAGTCATATTAAAAGCTGTCCCTTTTTCATCTCCCCCCCCACAGAAGGAGCTCAGCTGCTGGGCTGGGAGCGCTGGGGATGCTGGTTTGGGGATCACATCTCACACCCTCCCTGTGTGCTGCCCGGAGCTGCTCTCACACCGGGAAGGGAATCCAGGAAAAAAATTCCAGCCTGCAGCCCTTTGCTGAGCTGCTGAGGGCAATCCTCATCTCCCACCTCACCCCTGAGCCGGGCAGGGACAGCCACCACTCCAGGCCACTCGGATTTTGTCCCCCCCTGCATCACCCACAGCCCCCTCACCGCTTTAAATTCGGGTTATAAAGCAGCTGAGGGGCTTTGCCTTCAGTCCCACTGCAGTGTCCGTGCCTTCCCTCCTCCATCCCCGTGCTATTTTTCCAGCTGTTTTCTCTTCCCAGCTGGTTTCTTTTCCCAGCTGTTCCATTTTTTTCCAGCTGTCCTTTCGGCCGGTGCCAGGAGAGGGCTCTGGGTCTCCTTTCCCCTCTGTAACCTCCAGCGCTCCAAAAATCACAGGTCTGTCCAAGGAGCACGAAAGGAAACATTTCCTGCCCCAAAATCCTTGCAGAAGGCCCTTGACTGGGACAGAAGATGGAAAACTCATCTGGGATTTTTTTTTTTTTTCCTGCATTTAAAGACTTTTCCTGGAGCCTGGGAGAAGCAGAGGACCCAGGGTTTGACCACGGGACCTGCAGTTTTGCATTCACCTCCTGATTTCCTGGGCTCTCCTGCCAAGGGTCTGGGTGCTCCTCCAGGGGCAATAAAAGCTGGGCCTGGCCTGCTCTGCAGAACCACTTCAGGGCCCCAGGAGCTCTGCTCTCAATCCCAGGGTCATTCCCAGATGCCACCCTGCAGCAGGGGGACACCTGGAGCAGCCCTGGGAGGAGCTGGACACCCGGGGATGTGTTGTTGTATTCCTCTGGGGAAATGGTTTTTCCCCAGAAACCCCCCAAAGACTGTAACCTTTAGTTTAATGTTGTATTCCGTGGGGAAGTGTTTTTCCTCTTAAAACCCCCCAGAGCCTGTAACCCTTGGTCCGACCCTACCTGTCCCTTATCTCTGACCTCTGGCTCTGTGCCAGCTGTCCCATCCCAGACAGAGACCAGATACAAACCCCTGCTCCTCCTTGTTCTCTCTCTTTGCCTCCAGAACCCTTCAGGAATAAAGCCTTGGAACCCCCTGAGGTCAGGAGCCTCTTTTGGATTTCTTTTCCCTATCCTGAAACCTATCCCCCCAAAGCCCCCCAAAATCTGAGCTAGCATCGTGGCCAAGGGGGGTTAAAACTTCAGCTGAGAACCTGTTGTATCCCTCTGGGAAATGGTTTTTCCCCAGAAACCCCCCCAAAACTGTAACCCTCAGTTTAACCCCACCTTTCCCTTATCTCTGACCTATGGCTCTGCGCCAGCTCTCTGTGCTGGGACAGAGAGTTTGGATAAACCCCTGCTCTTCCCTGTTCATCCTCTTTGCCCCTGGGATCCCCTTCAAGAATAAAGCCTTGGAACCCCCTGAGGTAAGGAGCCTCTTTTGGATTTCTTTTCCCTCTCCTGAAGCCGATCCCCCCAAAGCTCCCCAGAATCTGAGCCAGCACTGCAGCCAGGGGGGGTTAAAACTTCAGCTGAGAACCTGTTGTGTTCCTCTGGGGAAATGGTTTTTCCCCAGAAACCCCTAAAGACTGTAACCCTCAGTTTAAACCCACCTTTCCCTTATCTCTGACCTATGGCTCTGCACCAGCTATCTGTGCTGGGACAGAATCTGGATAAACCCCTGCTCTTCCCTGTTCATCCTCTTTGCCCCCAGGATCCCCTTCAGGAATAAAGCCTTGGAATCCCCTGAGGTCAGGAACCCCTTTTGGATTTCTTTTCCCTCTCTTGAAGCCAATCCCCCCAAAGCTCCCCGAAATCTGAGCCAGCATCGCAGCCAGGGGGGGCAGAAAAGGGGGGTTAAAACTTCAGGTGAGAACCTGTTGTATTCCTCTGGGGAAATGGTTTTTCCCCAGAAACCTCCTAAAGACTGTAACCCTCAGTTTAACCCCACCTTTCCCTTATCTCTGACCAATTGGCTCTGCACCAGCTGTCTGTGCTGGGACAGAATCTGGATAAAAACCCCTGCTCCTCCTTGTTTGTCCTCTTTGCCCTGGGACCCCTTTGAGGGGCAACGAGGCTGGTGAGGGGCTTGGAACACAAACCCTGTGAGGAACGGCTGAGGGAGCTGGGGTTGTTCAGCCTGGAGAAAAGGAGACTCAGAGGTGATCTTATCACTCTCTACAACTCCCTGAGGGGTGGCTGTGGTCAGCTGGGGGTTGGTCTCTTTCTCCAGGCAGCACTGACAGAAGGAGAGGACACAGCCTCAAGCTGCACCAAGGGAAATAGAGGTTGGAGATCAGGGAAAAGTTTTTCACAGCAAGAGTGATAAAGCATTGGAATGGCCTGCCCGGGGAGGTGGTGGAATCACCATCCCTGGAGGTGTTTAACAAAGCCTGGATGTGGCACTGGGTGCCCTGGTCTGGTTGAGGTGTCAGAGCTGGGTTGGACTGGATGATCTTGAAGGTCTCTTCCAACCTAAAAATTCTGTGATTCTGTGAGAATAAAACCTTGGAATGTACCCCTGAGGTAAGAGCCTCTTTTGAATCTTTTACCCTATTTCCCCCCAAAAAGCTCCCCAGAAACTGAGCCAGCCCAGCAGCCCAGGGGGGCAACGCTTCAGGAACCACCGAGGCAGCAGCGCTTCTGTCATTCCCTGCAGCAAACCCACAACTCCAGGGCCTTGGGGGTATTTTTGTTTTGGTTTGGTTTTTTTTGGGGGGTGGGTTTTTTGTGGGTTTTTTTTTGTTTTGTTTTGGTTTGGTTTTTTGTTGTTGTTGTTGGGTTTTTTTTGTTTTGTTTTGGGTTTTTTGTGTTTTTTTTTTTGTTTGTTTGTTTGTTCTTTGTTTTTGTGGGGTTGTTTGTTTGTTTGTTTTTTGGGGGTTTTTTGTTTTCTGTTGGGTTTTTGGGGGGGGTTTCTTGGTGTTTTTTTTAGTGTGTGTGTGTGTTTTTTTGTTTTTGTTTTGTATTGTATTGTTTTGTTTTTTGGGTGTTTTGTTGGTGGTTTTTTTGGTTTGGTTTTTTGGGGTTTTTGGGGTTTTTTGGGTTCTTTTGGGGTTTTTTTGGTTTTATTTTTTGTTTTTTTGTGGTTTTTTTGTGGATGTAACAGCAAGCAAAAGCAGAGGGAGCTGTCAGATGACCATAATGACGTTTATTAAATTAACTCCAGCCCGGATCCTGCTCCCTTCAAGACCTTTAACACCACCTGAGCACCTGAGTCACCCTAATTTATTGAGGGAACATTTTCTCCCCGATTCGCTCTCAATTCCTGGTGGGGTTTTTTTGTTTTGTTTTTGTTCTGTTGTTTTTGGGGTTTTTTTGTGGGGTTATTTTTTTGTTTGTTTTGGGGTTTTTTTTGTTTTGTTTGTTTGGTTTTGTTTGGTTTTGTTGTTTTTGGTTTGGGGGGGGGGTTGTGGGTTTTTTGTGGGGTTTTTTTTGGTTTTTTTTTTGGTTTTTTTTTTTTGGTTTGGTTTGGTTTGGGTTTTTTGTGGTTTTGTTGTTGGTTTTTTGTTGTTGTTGTTGTTTGGGTTTCTTTTGGTCTTTTGTTGTTTGGTTGGTTTTTTGGGGGTTTTGGGGGTTTTTTTATTTTTTGGTTTTTTGGTTGGTTTTTTTGGTTGTTGTTTGTTTGTTTGTGGTGGGTTTTTTGGGTTTTTTTTGTGGTTTTTTTTGTTGTTTTGTTTTTTTGGGGGTTTTTTGTGTTTTGTTTTTGTTTTTGTTTTGTTTGTTTGTGGTTTTTTGTTTTGGGTTTTTTTTTGTTGTTGTTTTGTTTTATTTTTTTGGGGTGGGGAGCGGAGGTTGGGTTGGTTTTTTTGGTTTTTTTTGTTTGTTTTTTTTTTTTTTTTTTCCGGAGGAAAACACCAGGAGAGCCGGGTGGCAGCAGGCTGAGGGAAGGGAGCGCTGCTCAGCAGCCACCCACATGCTCTCCTAATTCATCAGCAGCGCACAAAGCCAGCTCTTTGTCTGCCTCCTGCCATTCATTCCCGGTGAGATATCGCTCCCAGGAATCACAGCCGGGGAGGGGGGAAGGATTAAAAAAAAAAAAAAAAAAATACAGACAAAACCCATCAGACTTAGCGCCATTGTCACAGAAATCTCATTTTTTTAAAGAAAAAAAAAAATGTGTATATATGGCAAAGATCTGTCCTGAACATCTTCTCCGGGCAGCTCAGAGTTAATTCATTTTGGCCACAAACAGAGAAAATAATAATAATAATAATAATAATAATAATAATAATAATAATAATAATAACAAAAAAAAACAAAAAAAAAACCAAAAAAAAACCAAAACAAAACAAAAAAAAACCAAAAAAAAACCCAAAAAAAACCCTAATTCCCTAGGAATGATGCAGAAGGGATACCCACGGCTCCAGGTTGTTTTAAACTCTGGATTTTCAAACGCTTGGCTTTTTTCAGCTTAATCCCCGCGGCCCTGAAGGGGTTAATCCCGAGCCATTGTTTTAATTGGCTCAACAATTGGCCTCCCGCCACTTCCTCCGGGGAGATTATTCCAGGATCTAATCGAAAGCAGCGCCAGAAAGTATTTTCCTGCGAGCCCCGTGCCAGAGGAAACACTCTGGGAAGAGATAAGGGCCCCGAGTTTCCAGCGGGATCAAGTATTGCAATTATTGCAATTACCGCAATTACTGCAATTAGTGCCCTGCCTGGCCCGGGCTGCAGCACCCCGGCAGTCAGCAGGGGTGGGAAAACAACTTAAACACCCCGCAGGTTGGACGAAGGAAGGGAAAAAAAACCCAAAAAAACTGGTTTAAGGAGCAGGGAATGTGGGGAAGCTTAAATCTGGTTTAAAGAGTGGGGAAGTTTAAACCTGGCTCAGGGAACAGGGAATGTGGTGAAGTTTAAACCTGGTTTAAAGAGCAGGGGAAATGGGGGAGTTTAAACCTGGTTTAAAGAGTGGTGGAAGTGAGGAAGTTTAAGCCTGGCTTAAAGAGCAGGGAATGTGGGTAAGCTTAAACCTGGTTTAAAGAGAGGACAGTGGGAAAGTTTAAACCTCAGAGAGCAGGTGAAGTGGGGAAGTTTAAACCTGGCTTAGAGAGCAGGGAATGTGGAGAAGCTTAAACCTGGTTTAAAGAGTGGGGACAGTGGGAAAGTTTAAACCTGGCTTAGAGAGCAGGGAAAATGAGGAAGTTTAAATCTGGTTTAAAGAGCAAGGACAGTGGGAAAGTTTAAACCTGGTTTAAAGAGCAAGGAAAGTGTGGAAGTTTAAACCTGGCTTAGAGAGCAGGGAATGTGGAGAAGCTTAAACCTGGTTTAAAGAGTGGGGACAGTGGGAAAGTTTAAACCTGGCTTAGAGAGCAGGGAAAATGAGGAAGTTTAAATCTGGTTTAAAGAGCAAGGACAGTGGGAAAGTTTAAACCTGGTTTAAAGAGCAAGGAAAGTGTGGAAGTTTAAACCTGGCTCAGAGAGCAGGGAATGTGGAGAAGCTTAAGCCTGGTTTAAAGAGTGGGGGAAATGGCTCAGGGAGCAGGGAAAGTGGGGAAGTTTAAACCTGGCTTAGAGAGCAGAGAAAGTTGGGAAGTTTAAACCTGGTTTAAAGAGTGGTGGAAGTGAGGAAGTTTGAGCCTGGTTTAAAGACCAGGGACAGTGGGGAAGTTTAAACCTGGTTTAAAGAGTGGGAAAAATGGGGAAGTTTAAACCTGGCTTAGAGAGCTGGGAAAATGAGGAAGTTTAAACCTGGTTTAAAGAGCAGGGAATGTGGAGAAGCTTAAACCTGGCTCAGGGAACAGGGAATGTGGTGAAGTTTAAACCTGGTTTAAAGAGCAGGGAAAGTGGGGAAGTTTAAACCTGGTTTAAAGAGTGGGGACAGTGGAATGTTTAAACCTGGCTCAGAGAGCAGGGGCAGTGGGGAAGCTTGAAGCTGGTTTAAAGAGTGGGGGAAATACGTAAATTTAAACCTGGCTCAGGGAGCAGGGAAAGTGGGAAAGTTTAAACCTGGCTTAGAGAGCAGGGAAAATGAGGAAGTTTAAACCTGGCTTAGAAAGCAGGGACAGTGGTGAAGTTTAAACCTGGCTTAGAGAGCAGAGAAAGTTGGGAAGTTTAAACCTGGTTTAAAGAGTGGTGGAAGTGAGGAAGTTTAAGCCTGGTGTAAAGAGCAGGGACAGTGGAGAAGTTTAAATCTGGCACAGGGAGCAGGGAAAGTGGGAAAGTTTAAACTTGGCTTAGAGAGCAGGGACAGTGGTGAAGTTTAAACCTGGTTTAGAGAGTGGGTGAAGTGGGGAAGTTTAAACCTGGCTTAGAGAACAGGGAATGTGGGGAAGTTTAAACCTGGCTGCCCCACTCTGGGGACACCAAACCCCACCTGGAGCACTCTGGGGACACCAAACCCTGCTTGGAGCACCCTGGGGACACCAAACCCTGCTTGGAGCACTCTGGGGACACCAAACCCTGCCTGGAGCACCCTGGGGACACCAAACCCTGCTTGGAGTTCCTTGGGGACACCAAACCCTGCCTGGAGTTCCTTGGGGACACCAAACCCTGCTTGGAGCTCCTTGGGAACACCAAACCCTGCCTGCTCCACCCTGGTTAATTCTTGCTCTTCCCCTCACTAATTACTGCTCTGTCCCTGATTAATTTCTCTCCAAGCTTTTTGGGCTTTCTGCTCAAAGGCTTTCCCTCCAGGTGGGTGGCTGAGCAAAGGTGCCTCCTCCTCCTCCTCCTTCCTCCTGACCTCGAGGAGCCCCAGAAATCTGAACCAAACCGAGACCTGGTGAAACTCAGAGGGGTTTTCCCTGCAGATCCCGTGACTTCTGCGCACATTTATTACAACCCGAGGCGTTTTATGTCAGCTCCTGGCTCAGGTGATCCATGAAACAGCAGAAGAACAAACAAGAGGAGGGTTGGGTTTGGTTTTTTGGGGTTTTTTGGGGTTTTTTTTGTGTTTGTGTTTTATTTTTTTTTTCAGCCCTGAAATCAAGGTTTTTTACGGGGAGTTGTTCCTTTCTAATGCTCCAAAGGAGGGAGGGATTATTGTGGTTGTGCCTCAGTGCCAGGTTTATAAGGAACAGTTTTATTTAGAGGTGAAACGTGGGCTGATGGATGGTCTTGAGGATCTTTGGAAGTCTTTTCCAGCCTTGGTGTTTCAGATTCTGTCACCCTCAGAAACTGTCTGCAGCAAGCTCAGCCCCCAGAGGTTCACATTCAATATCAGAATTGGGGTTTTTTTGGTGGTGGTGTGTTTTGTTTTTTGGTTTTGTTGTTTTGGGGTTGTTTTGTTTTGTTTTTTGTTTTGTTTTTTTGGTTTTTTGGGTTTTTTTGTTTTGTTTTGGTTTTGTTTTGGGTTTTTTTGTTTTTGTTTTTTGACTTTTTTTGTTGTGTTTTTTTTGGTTTTGCTTTTTTGTTTTTTCTTTTTCTCCTTTTCTCTTTTTTCTCTTTTTTCTTTTTTCTTTTTTCTTTTTTCTTTTTTTTCTTTTTTTCTTTTTTCTTTTTTCTTTTTTTCTTTTTTTCTTTTTTTTTTTCCTGCAGGATTGGTCAGACATGGAAGAAATTGCCCAGGGAGGTGGTGGAGTCCCCATCCCTGGAAGAGTTCAAGAAAGATCTGGGTGTGACACTTGGGGATGTGGTTTGGGGTGATTTTGGGATGATTTTGGGATGATTTTAGGGTGATTTTAGAGTGCTTGGGGTGGTTGGACATCAGGAACCCTCCCCACCCGTGGCCTGGTGAGGTCAGCATTATCTCAGCACATACCAGAGTTCATTTGGTGGGAATGATCATTTAATCCTAAAAAAATCCTTTCCCTAAGGTTGGAAAAGACCTCTAAAAATCCCCAAGCCAACCCCCACATTTACCCTACACCAGCAAACAGAGGAATTACTCCCTGTCATCCATCTGGCATTGAGGTGTAACCACAAAATCCCCGTTCTGAGGCTGGACTCCAGGATCCTGGAGGTCCTGGCTGCTTCTGTGACTTCCTGACCACGGCCTGTGGGAGAGAGATCCCTGCTGCTTTCCCTGAGCAATTCCTGGAAGGAATCATCAGCAATTCCTGCAGGGGATGACGAGGAAAAGCTGATTCATGGGACAGCGGAGGACAGCTGGATGGTTTCACCCAGAGCATCCCAAACCTGCTCCCGGCTCCCGACGCCGCCCCAAGAGGTGGGGAAAACAGAATTCCCGACAATTCCAAGCTTTCTGCACGCACAGGGCAGGCAGCAGGGTTCAGGCTGAGGGATTTGTTGCTGCCTGGAGGTGTGGCACCTCAGCACAGGATTCTCACAATCCACAGACATTTTTTTTTTTCTGCAAATGAGGTCATTTCCACGGCAGGGAGATGCTTGTTCCCAGAAAATATCCCTAGCCAGAGGGAAAAGGGAAAGATCATTCCAGTCCTGACTTTTTGTTCCATCGGCTTTGAGGGGAACCTTTCCCAATCCCTGCTGCAAAGGAGGATCCCTCGCTTTTGGACATGGGAAAGCCACCCTGGGTTTTGTCATTAGCAGGCTTTATGAATCTTTCTGGTCTCTTAGTGATCTAGTATAAGTAAAACTTTTTAAAAAACCAAACAAATAAACAACAACAACGACATAAAAACCCACCCAGATTATATCTGTACACCTCTGTCCCGGGTTCCAATGTAAAATTGTGCCCAAGGTCTGTATTCTATCCCCATGAGCCCTTGGAGCCAAGGTGGGGCAGTGTTTTCCTGATCTTCTGATAACGAGCCCAACAATGCCTTGCCACATGACTCATGGATAACTTCCTCCGGGAGTTATCTCTGGTTAATGGGCCATCAAGGACCCACTGCATGACTCATGGAATGAGATCATCCCATTGGGAGATGCTCCGCCCAGGGGGAGGAGCCAAGCATTCCCACCTGGATATAATCCAGGGTTTGAGACCTCACGAGCAGCTTTTTATCCACTGGACTCCCAGAGGAGACAAGAGCTACCAGACGGAATCACTGCTTTGACAAGAACATCTCATCTGGTTCCACTGGATTCCTGGAGGAAGACTGGACCCTCCTCACCATCCCTGGACCCTTCTCACCATCCCTGGACCCTTCTCACCATCCCTGGACTCTTCTCACCATCACTGGACCCTTCTCACCATCACTGGACCCTTCTCTCTCAGGATCATCTCAGAAGGCTGATGACTCCAAAAAAGGGGTCGGTTTATTCTCAAAACCTATTTTATACTTTTCTGCAACGCACCCACCTAAGAGGTGGGATCCTTGGACCCATTGGTCACATCAAAGGGTCCATCAAGCAGAAGTCCCTCCCTTAAGAAAGGCATGTAGAAAAACAGAATAGTTTACAAAACGTGCCCCTGTTTACCAGTTTTGTCCCTGGGAAAGGATTTCCCTAAAATCAAAACCCGCAGGCACGGAACCGTGGCTACAGTGACCCCGCAGGGCACAGACACAACACGGCAGGACCCTGACCTGGCGGCCTTGTGCTTCCCTGAAAAAAAAAAAAACCAACCCAAAAAGCCACAAAAAAAACCCCCAAAAAGCCACAAAAAACCCCAAAAAGCCACAAACAAAAAACAAAACCCACCCAAGAGCGGCCAGGTTACATCTGCCACCTTTCTAACAGAGAAATCGCTGGGAGATGGGAATTCAGCGATTAAACTTCAACCTCCTTTTTTTGGTTCTCCAGCCTACAGGAGGGGGATTTAACCAACTCCTAAAGGACCTACCCTACCCTAATTTTTTTATTTATTTTATTTTTACTTTTAATTTTTTTTCTTTTTTTACTTTTTTCTTTTTTTCTTCTTTTTTCTTTTTTCTTTTTTTTTCTTTTTTTTTTCTTTTTTTTTCTTTTTTTTTTCTTTTTTTTTCTTTTTTTTTAATTTTTTTTGCAGAAAACCCCCCGCCGTGCTCACCTTCCCCGCCCTGACAAACCAAACAAAGGCTGCCCTTGTCCCCAACCTGGGCTGCTTCCCACGGAGGGGACACACGGATTCTCAGCATCCCCCCCAGCTCCTGTTTCAGGAAAGAGAGGGAGCAGGAGGAGTTTTTTTGACACCAGACGAGCAGAGGAAGCCGGCCCTGCTATAATTAGAATTTTCTGCCGCCCCCGAGGGCGGCTGCTGGGCCCACGCCTTTCATCACCAGTGGGTGCTGGGCTAAATTTACCTCCCAGCCAGAAGGGTTTGAACTCCAGCTCGACACAGAAAACCCCAGCAGGATGTGGTGAGCGAGGAGAGGGGAAGTTCACGAGGTGCGGGCGCTAACTGACATCATTTTGGAGGCACAGCTGAAACTCAGATGATTTGGGGGTTTTTTTTGTGGTTTTTGTTGGGTTTTGTTTTTGTTTTTTGGGTTTTTTTTTCTGTGTGCAAGATAGTCATTTGAATGAAATAAAATAAAATAAATTAAAATAAAATAAAATAAAATATAAAAATAAAATAAAGTAAAACAAAACAAGATAAATAAAATAAAATAAAATAAAATAAAATAACATAAAATAAAAATAACATAACATAACATAAAATAAAATAAAACAAAATAAAACAAAAAAATAAAATAAAATAAAGTAAAATAAAATAAAATAATTTAAAAAATAAAATAAAATTAAAGTTAAAATTAAATAAAATATATAAAATAAAAAATAAAAAATATAAAATATAAAAAATATAAAATAAAATAAAATAAAATAAAATAAAATAAAATAAAATAAAATAAAATGGAGAGGAAAAGGAAGAAGAGAGGGGCATTCTTCAGAAAGGACAAAAAGCACAGTGGCATCTCTGGGGTAGCTCTGGTGTTCACTGAGCAATGAATTCCTTCTGCACAGCCCAGGCCTTGTGCTGGTGGAGGAAAACCCCACTGTGCCCACCCTGGCATGGAGCTGATGGGATGGCCCAGCTCAGCTGAGCCAGCCGGGTCACCCAGGTGACCCCAGGGTCCCCCAGTTCAGCCCTGGCCAGGAAACACCAGAAGGGCTTTGCTGGTCCCGAGGAGGGACACTGGGAGAGGTGCCTGTGATGTCCCCAAGAGCTCTGGGGACAGCAGGAGCTGCTTGGATGGGGTTGGTTTGATCTCTCATGGAATCTCCTGAGCTGCAGGGACTGACAGGGATTGCAGATTCCAGCTCCTGGCCCTGCCCAGACCTCCAACAACCCCAGGAACGGGCATTTGAAAGGAACATGACTCATTTTGCAGTCCCTGACAAACAGAGGGGAGCTCCAGCACCAGGCAGGGCTCAAGATCCCCATGCACCAGCACAGGCTGTGGGGTGAGGAAACAAAACCCCAGAAAACTGCTCACCCATCTTTCATCTCACCCATCCTTCATCTCACCCATCCCTCACTCTTTTTGGTCTTGGGCAGGTTCAAAAACTCAGCTTCATCTCAGAATTAAGGGAATTGTCAGTGCTCACCACCCTCTGGGGAGGTTTGGAGGTGGAAACTGGGGAGAACAACACAAAATCTCCAGTGGAAAGCTCTACAAAGCCTCTAAAACTCTGCAAATCGTCTTCCCCACGCTTTCCTTGCGAAGCAGACGATTTTTCTGTCCTTCCACGAGGCCCTCGAGGCCTTTGGGAAGTGCCTGTGCTGTGTTTTCCCCCTCTTTGCAAGGATGGGGGGCATGGAATATTCCCTGCTCCTCCCCTGGCTGGGGAGGGGAAGCTGCACAAGGATAAAGAACCCAACCCCAGAGTTTTAAGGCCAAATCAAACTCCAGCAGCGAAGTTGTTTGAGGGTTTTGGGTTTACCTGGAAGGCATCATAACCCCTCTGCCATTTTAATTAGCAGCACTTCATCAAGCTTCACCTCAAGCTACCTGGGAACCCGAGGCCTGGAGGTGCAGAAATGTTTGCTGAGGAGCACCCTGGAGGGCTGGGAGGGGCAGGAAGGGAGATAAATCCCGGCACATTCCCAAAATCCTGGGGCTGGCAGCGCCCTTGGGCTTGCTTGGATTTGGGATGCAGTGGTTGGGGTTTTTTTTTTTTGGCTCTCCCTCAAAAAGTCTCCGGGCTCGGGGCTTTCCAGCCAGCAAAAAGCTCCAGGGCTGCTGTGTCATCCCAAAAAAACAAAACCAAAACCAAAACCAAAACCAAAACTAAACCAAACCAAACCAAACCAAACCAAACCAAACCCCCCCCCGCAAAAACAAACAAACAAAAAAAAACCCCCAAACAAACAAAAAAACCCCCAAACCAAACAAACAAAAAAACCCACCACACCCACAAAAAAACCAACAAAAAACCAACCAAGCAAACAAAAACAAACAAACAAAACCAAAAAAAACACATTAAAAAAAAAAAAAAAAAAAAAGAAGAATACAGGTGGAAAGGAATATTTCCAGGGTATCCATTTGGAAGATAAGCATCAGGCCGTGCCTCATCCAGCCTTTTCCCCAATTTTCCTGCGCTGCTACACCGGAGTCCCAGCTCCCAGGAGGAGCAGACTGGGAAGTCTGAACACTGAGCTGTTTTATTTCGTGGTATTTATTCTGATTTTATGCTGAATGCGGGGTAATGGGAGTGCACAGAGGGGAATTCACCACCCAACACAAACTGGGGGTGGAATTGAGGAAGCCCCACCACGGGCACATCCCCACAGCCTCTGGGGGCTGCCCTTCTGAAATCCAAGGATCTTTTGAGGGCCAAAAGCCAGAGGCTCAGAAAATCTCACCAAAGGATGGAGTTTCTCAACCAGAAAATTGATTTGTGCCTGGAATCCAGAGGAGGTCCAGGGAGGGGATTTCCCCTCTCTGCTCTGCTCCGTGAGAGCCCACCTGGAATGTTGGGAACAGCTTTGGGGACCCCAAGACAAAGAGGACTTGGAATTGTTGGGCAGGACCAAGGAGCTGATAAGGGATGGGAGAAATTCCCCTCTGGGAGAGTTGGGGAGGACAAGGCTCCAGGGAGAGCTCCCAGCCCCTGGCAGGGCCCAAAGGGGCTCCAGGAGAGCTGCAGAGGGGCTGGGGACAAGGCCTGCAGGGACAGGACACAGGGAATGGAGCTTTAAACTGATGGAGAATGGATTGAAATGAGATGTTGGGCAGGAATTCCTCTCTGTCAGGGTGGTGGGCTGGGATTGCCAGAGCAGCTGTGGCTGCCCCTGGAGCCCTGGCAGTGCCCAAGGCCAGGCTGGACACTGGGGCTGGGAGCACCTGGCACAGGGGGAGGTGTCCCTGCCCATGGGATGGGATGGGATGGGATGGGATGGGATGGGATGGGATGGGATGGGATGGGATGGGATGGGATTTCAGGTCCCTCCCAAACACAGCCCCGAAAGGGCACAAATCCAGATTTTCAGGAGCTCAAAACCACCAGGATCTGAAGCGAGAAAAGGGTTTCGTTCCCCCTTGACCAGGTTTTTGTAACTCCCTGAGCCAAACTCTGCCTTTCTGCACCCACAACATGCCACAAAACCAAACCCAAAAAAGGCACAAATCCTGGTTTTGCAAAAGGCAGAAACCACCAGCATTTGGAAGAAGAATGAAGTTTCAATCTTTCTTGACCACGTTTTTGTACCAGTGAAAATCACTCTGACCCCAATTCTGCCTTTCTGCCCCCAAACTAAGAAGCCACAAAACCAGCCCAAAGACACAAATCCTGATCTTTAGAAGACAAAACTACCAGGACTTGATGGGAGAAAAGAATTTCAGTCTCTCCTGACCAGATTCTTTTACCAGTGAAAAACTCCCTGACCCCAATTCTGCTTTTCTGCACCCAGACCGAGAGGTCACAGAACCTGTCTGATAGCAAAGGCACAAATCCTGATTTTTAGAGGACAAAAACCACCAGGATTTTTAGGGAGAAAAGAGTTTCAACCTTCCTTGAGCAGATTTTTGCGCCAGTGAAGAATTCTCTGAGCCCAGTTCTGCCCTTGGGCACCCAAAATCTGGAGTCACAAAACCTGCCCAGGAGTAAAGGCACAAATCCCGAATTTCAGGAGCCAAAACACACCAGGATTTTAGGGGAGAAAAAAATTTCAGACTTTCTTGAGATTTTCTAACTCTCTGAGCCAAATTCTGCCATTCTGGCACCCAAACCAACCCACAAAACCTGCCCAGGAATAAAGACACAAATCCTGATTTTCAGGAGCCAAAGCCCACCAGGATTTGAAGGGAGAAGAGAGTTTCAATCTTTTTTGACCACATTTTTGTACCAGTGAAAATTTCTCTGAGCCAAATTCAGCCTTTCTGCACCCAAACCAAGCCACAAACCCTGCCCAAAAGAGGCACAAATCCTGATTTTTCAGGAGCCAAAAACCCCACCAGGATCTGAAAGGAGAAAACGAGTTCCAACCCCTCCTGAGCACATTTTTATAACAATGAAAAATGCTCTGAGCCAAATCCTGCCTTTCTGCACCCAAAGCAAAGCACAAAACCTGCCCAGGAGTAAAGACACAAACGCTGATTTTCAGGAGCCAAAGCCCAGGATTTGAAGGTGCTCAGGGTTTGAGTGTGTCTTGGGTTATGGAACCAAAAATGTCCATTCTGTTCCATCTGCTGAAAGCAGCTGGGAGATGTTTTTTTTTTCTTTATCTCTTTTAACTCTGGGAGGAGGGGGGCGGTGCCTGCTGATAAGGGCCCAGCTGTTCACACCAGGGGGGGCAGTGTTCCTTATCTCTGTCACCACCCACCCTCCCTCCAGGGGATCTCTGCTGCTGATGGGCCATGGAGGCTCAGCAGGGACAGGACACATTCCATCATCCCACTGGGAGAGGCTCCACCCAGTGGGAGGAGCCAACCATTCCTGCCTGGATAAAAACTGAGACTCAGGAACAGCAGGGATCTGGTTCCATCGGATTCCTGGAGTGAGAGCGGGACCTCCTCACCATCCCTGGGCTCTTCTCACCATCCCTGGACCCTTCTCACCATCCCTGGGACCTTCTCACCATCCCTGGGACCTCCTCACCATCCCTGGACCCTTCTCACCATCCCTGGGCCCTTCTCCCCATCCCTGGGCCCTTCTCACCATCCCTGGGCCCTTCTCACCATCCCTGGGCCCTTTTCTCTCAAGATCATCTCTGCCCCACCAGAACCACCTCTGCCACTCCAGCAGGACTCACTGTGGGCTGCTCCCAACACCCTGACCAACAGGGTGTTAGGTTGGAGCTCTGACTCTGTCAGGGTTTCTGGGATTGTTGTTTGTTTGTTTGTTTTTCTCTACTACCTTTGTATTTTTTTAATATTCCCAGTAAAGAACTGTTATTCCTATTCCCATCTCTTTGCCTGAAAGCTCCTTAAATTGCAAAATTATAATAATTTGGAGGGAGGGGCTTTACATTCTCCATTCCAAGGGGAGGCTTTAACTTTCCCAGTCCTTCCAAACCAAGACAAGTGTTTGGGACAGAACGGGGACCCACAGCCCAGGGTGGCCCCACAGGATCCATGGAGCTGTGGGAACAAATCCCAGTAAAACCTCCTGGAGGCGAATTTGTCAAATCCAAGTCTGCTGCAGATTCCCAGCATCTGGCAAGTGTCCAAGTGCCGTTCCCATAAAGTGATTTACAGCAGATTTAAGGGTTCAGGTCAGATCCAGCTCCTTCCCAAGCCTGTTCTCCACAGCAGGATAAGAGGGAGAGGGAAAATGAGGATGGGGGGGATGTGGGAGAGCTGCTCCTGGAACGACCCACGCCTCTGAGACAATGTCTGAGCTCCAAGGAAAGAAGCACTTGGGGCTATAAATAAAATCTAATGGGATCAACACGGGTAAAGCCAGATTTAAAAGTCAAAACAGGTAGAGCAGAATTCCCGCAAGGCTGGAGGGAAAAAAAAAAAAAGAACCCATCACCCCAAAATCCACCAGCTGGGAACAGAAAAACAGCGTAAAAATGTAATTAATATTCATCAGAAATGGGAAAATGGCACGTGGTTTAGAGGAGCTCAGGGGATGTGCAGCCCAGAAGAATTCCCTGGATTTTTAGGCGTCCATCTAGGCTTGGTTTTAGCTTGCTGGGAGAATTTTGTCCCGGTTTTGGAAGATTTTAATGTGTGGAGCAGGGAGCAAGGAGAGATCAGGGATTATGGAAGAAAAGCCAATTGGTGTTCAAGGGACAAGTTCTTCACAGAGGGTCCAAAACTCTTCAAAAAACTCATGCAGGGAGTGCCCTAAAATAAGTAAAAAATACATGAAATATGGAATATCCCATCCCTGAAGTGTCCAAGGCCGGGTTGGATGGGGCTTAGAGCACCCTGGGGTGGTGGAAGATGCCCCTGTCCATGGCAGGGATGGGGTGAGGCAATGAAGATTTTTAGGTCTCTCCCAAACCCAAACCATTCCATGATTCCATAAAGAAAAGAGGTCAGCAGCAGGAATCGTTCCAGTAGGAGAAACACCATTAAAAACTTGTGTTGCTTTGCTAAACTCTGGGTTGAAAGATGCACCACGAAAGCACAGATGGAGTAAAACACTGAAATAAAACCCCAAATAAGAAATAAATCAAAAGTCACTTTCCAACAGCATTGGGAAAAGGGCTAATTGGGAAAGGGCTAATTGGGAAAGGGTTAATGAAGCCACGGCCGGGTCCAGCCTCTGACACCCACACCAAATATCAAAATATTCCATCGCTGATACCAAGTAGCAAAGTTACTATTTTGTTATTAAACCATTTCATTCTTTTCCTGAAGGGGTTTGGGCTTGGAATTTGGGATAGCACCAAAGCCCTGGAGGAGCTGCAGGGCTCAGGGGCCTGCTGGGATCCTCCCAGCCCTGGAAAAGTTGTGGGAATTCTTTTGTGGGGCTGAGATCTCTAAGCCAGGGCTCTTCTCTCATCCAACCTGCCCAAGCAATTCCAACCCCCCACCCCGGATCTGTTCCCTGATTAGTGCCAAGCAGATAAGAGCTAATTCCAATCAAGGAATTAGGATGGGATCCAAAATAGTCCCTCATTACCTAAAGCGCAGCGTGGGAGGGGTTTAGGGCGAAAGTCAGGGGGAAAAATATAAAATTCCCCCCCCTTAAAGACAAAATTCAGGCACAGGGATTTCTGGAGAGCAGTACTGCAGGAAGGGCAGGAAATCTCACCAGAGAACCCAGAGGAAAAGGGTTCAAACCAGCAAAAATGGAACATTTATTGGCAGAGTGAGAAGGGAGTGCCCAGAGCCTGCTGGGGTGGAGGGAGAGACCGGGATCAGAGGGAATTTGTAGGGAAAAGAAGCCAAATCAAGAGCCAGGGATGTCCCCACCACCCCCCCTGTGACAGACTCAGGAGCTGATGAGGGTGGAGAGGAAAATCCCCCAGACAGCAGAGCTGCTCCCAGAGCTGGGAAAGAGCAGCTGCTCCCAAAAAAAATACAGCCTATCCAGGAGAAAAATCGGGATTAATTAATTTCCACTGAAATATCCCAACTTCCAGCACCCCACATTAACCTCATCCCACGACAGCAAGACCAGAGCAGCAAAAAAAAAACCCACCAAAAATGCTAAAACAAAGAGCAAAAAAATAACAATTCTTTCCCTAAGGATGGGAGAGGAAGTGTGTTGTGTTCTTCTGGGGAATGTTTTTTTTTTTTCTTAGAACTCCTTAAAGCCTATGGCCATTTAGTTCGACCCTTCCTTCCCTTATCCAGGAGAAAAATCAGGATTAATTAATTTCCACCGAAATATCCCAACCTCCAGCACCCCACATTAACCTCATCCCACAACAGCAAGACCAGAGCAGTAAAAAAAAACCACCAAAAACACAAAAAAACCCAAACCAAAACAAAAAAAGCAACAACAACAAAACAATTCTTTCCCTAAGGATGGGAGAGGAGGGGTGCTGTATTCTTCTGGGGAATGGTTTTGTTCTTAGAACTCCTATAAGACTATGGCCATTTATTTGACCTTTCCTTCCCTTACCCAGGAGAAAAATCAGGATTGATTAATTAATTTCCACTAAAATATCCCAATCTCCAGCACCCCCCATCAACCTCATCCCACAACAGCAAGACCAGAGCAGCAAAAAAACCCCACCAGAAACTCTAAAGAAAAAACAACAAAACCAAACAATTCTTTCCCTAAGGATGGGAGAGGAGGTGTGCTGTATTTCTCTGGGGAATGGTTTTTTTATTAGAACTCCTTAAAGACTGCATGACGCTGTTCAAGATCACAACAACACGGACTCCATTCTCAGAAGGCTGACAATGACTCCAATCAAATCTTTATTACCCAGGAATTTCTTCCCTTTATCCTGTTTTACAAAGAACCCACCCAAGGGGTGGAAGAAAGACAAACTTCTTCCATCACATTGGTCAGAGCAGAGGGACATCAAGGAGAAATCCCTCCCAGGGAAAGGAATGCAAACAAAGGTCACAGTCAGGGAAACATGTCTCTGGTTGGCAGAAAACTCTCTGGGAAAAGAGTTTCAGAGAAACCCAAACATCTCAGACTTTTATAGTGTTTTATGCTGTTCTACAGAGAACAACCCAATGGGTGGAAGAAAGACAAACTTCTTCAATCACATTGGTCAAGTCAGAGGGACATCAAGGAGAAGTCCCTCCCAGGGAAAGGAATGCAAACAAAGGTCACAGTCAGGAAAACGTGTCTCTTGTTGGCAGAACAGTGCCTGGGAAAAGAGTTTCAGAGAAACCCAAACATCACAGCACCAACCAGGGCTACAACTGTGGCCATTTCGTTTGATCCTTCCTTCCCTTATCTTGAACCTATTGGCTCAGGGCCAGTTATCTCTAGACAAACCCGTGCTTCTTCCTTGTTCTCTCTCTCTCCTCCCTGGAAACCTTGGAGAATAAAGCCTTGGTCTGATCCCAGGGGGTGAGAGCCTCTTTGGGAATCTTTTGCCCTGTTTCCCTGAGATATTCCTCCAAAGCCCCTCAAGGAAACTGAGCCTGCATAGAAAGCCCAGGAAAGCGGGCGAGAGAGTGTTTCAGAGGTGATTTTCCAAGCCAATTCCGTGGTCCAAGGGGATCATTATTTTTTATTTTTCTCCCCTGCTGGTGTGGATGTCAGCTCCAGGGAGCAGCTGGGGCTGGCAGATGGATGCCAGGGCCATGCCGGGAGCGTGAGACGGGCACGGGAAAACCTCCGGGGCTGGAGCCCTGCCCGAGGCTCCGGGAGAGCCGCTGCCGCCGGCGGAAATAACAGAAATAAAGATTTAAATATTAAATATTGACGTGGAGGCAATGACGGCGGCGGCGGCGGCACCCGAGTTACACGTGGAGAGAGGGATTGGGAAAATGGCAAAAAAATAAAAATAAAAAAATAAGAATAATACTAATAAAATAAAAATAAAAAATAATAAAACCATAAAATATATAAAAAATAAAAATAAAAATAAAAAATAAAAATAAAAAATAAATAAAAATAAAAATAAAAAATATAAAAAATAAAAATAAGAAAATAAGAATAATAAAAATAAAAAATAAGAAAAATAAAAATAAAAAATAAAAATATTAAAATAATAAATATATAATAAAAAGAGAAATAGAAAAATAAAAATAAAAATAAAAATAAAAATAAAAATAAAAATAAAAATAAAAATAAAAATAAAATAAATAATAATAAATATATAAAATATATAAAAAGAAAAACAAAAAAGAAAAATTAATAAAAATAAATATAAATAAAAATAAATAAAAATAAGAATAAAAATAATAAAAAAACATATTAAAAAATTTAAAGATGGACTTTGCAAAGGGTTTTCACTTTTTGAAGCGGCTGTTTGCATCCACAGAGTGAAGAATTGTGAAAACGGGAGAAAAAATATGACCAAAAATTGGACTTTTCAAAGGGTTTTCACATTTAAAAGTAGCAGACTGCCATTCCAAGATGCTCCAGGGCATCCCTAATTCCAAGTTTCAAGATCTGAAGTCCTCAAGGAAAATCTCTGGTTCCTGGCATCCCTCAGGAATTGCTGCTTTGGGAAGGACAAATGGGAGGCTGTGAGCAGCAGCTCAAGGGGCTGTGGTGCTTTGGGAACACCTCCAGGAGGGACAAATCCCAGGCTGGGACTGGATAATTCAGTCCAAAATCCCAAATCCAGGCTGGCAGGGCTGGTTCGTGGCATCCCTCAGGAATTGCTGTTTTGGGAAGGACAAAGGGGAGCCCGTGAGCTTCCAGGAGGGGCAAATCCCACAGAGGGTTTGGATAATTCAGTCCAGGATCCCAAATCCAGCCTGGAAGGGGCAGGGTGGGCTGGTTCCTGGCATCCCTCAGGAATTGCTGCTTTGGGAAGGACAAAGCAGCAGCTCAAGGGGCTGTGGGGCTTTGGGAACACCTCAAATCCCAAATCCAGGCAGGCAGGGCTGGTTCCTGGCATCCCTCAGGAAGAGCTGTCCTGCCTCAGGAGCCTCAGGAGCACTTCCAGGAGGGGCAAATCCCACAGAGAGTTTGGATAATACAGTCCAGGATCCCAAATCCAGGCTGGCAGGGCTGGTTCCTGGCATCCCTCAGGAATTGCTGCTTCAGGAAGGACAAAGGGGAGCCCGTGAGCAGCAGCTCAAGGGGCTGTGGTACCTTGGGAGCCCTTCCAGGAGGAGCAAATCCCAGGTTGGGATTGGATAATTCAGTCCAGAATCCTAAATCCGGCCTGGAAGGGGCAGGGTGGGCTGGTTCCTGGCATCCCTCAGGAATTGCTGCTTCAGGAAGGACAAAGGGGAGCCCGTGAGCAGCAGCTCAAGGGGCTGTGGGGCTTTGGGAACACCTCCAGGAGGGGCAAATCCCACAGTGGGTTTGGAGGTCTAGGATCCCAAATCCAGGCTGGCAGGGCTGGTTCCTGGCATCCCTCAGGAAGAGCTATTTCGGGAAGGACAAAGGGGAGCAGATGGGCAGCAGCAACAGCCACCAGGCCTGGGGAGAGCGGTTCCGAGGGGCCATCTGTGCTCCAGCATCCCAAAAAAAAAAAACAAAACCCTCCCAGCCCTCCTGAAAAGCAGGAAAAGCAGGAGAGGGAGGCTCCAGCCACGGGGTCCACTGGAAACGGCTCTCTGAGGAAAAGGGGGATTTTTCTCCTGAGGGAAAACTGCTCAGGTCAGCCCCAGCCAGTGCCTGGGGTGGGAACAGGGAGAGGAGGAAAACCGGGAGCATGGAGGAGTCCCTGGGGGTTGGTTGGGACCAGGAAATCCCTGCTGGTGTTTGCAGGTTAATTAACAGAGGGGTTAATGAACAAAGATCAGAGGTTGCAGGCAGGAGAGCTCTCCCGCATTCCCAGCAAGGCAGAGGTTTTCCATCCCGGGAGGATTCAGCGGGAAGAGGTGGCTGTGACACAAGGTGTGACATCTCCAGGGTCACCCCTGCCCACCCCACAGCTCGGGAGAGGAGTCTGAGGCTGCGGAGAGCCCGGAGCAATCCCACAAATCCCAGCATCTTCCAGCATTCCCTGCATTCCTCTCACACCTTCCACCAGGTGTTTCCGCCCTGGAATTCCGCCGGGGCACGATTCCCAACAAATCTGGCCATCGGTGCTTGAAGGACCTGCCCTGAAGCCCTTCCCTGGGAGGGAGGAAGGGCTCCTCTGCCACAGGGATCCAGGGAAATTCCCTTCAGGAATGCCCAGGGAAGGGATCCACCGAAATTTCCTTCAGGAATGCCCACGGAAGGGATCCAGGGAAGAGATCCAGGGAAATTCCCTTCAGGAATGCCCAAGGAAGGCTCCCAAAAGTGGGATTTCAGTGCCTGAAGCTCTTCCCCAGGAGGAAGGAAGGGCTCCTCTCCCACAGGGATCCAGGGAAATTCCCTTCAGGAATGCCCAGGGAAGGGATCCAGGAAAACTCCCTTCAGGAATGCCACCAAAAGTGGGATTTCAGTGCCTGAAGCCCATCCCTGGGAGGAAGGAAGGGCTCCTCTGCCACAGGGATCCAGGGAAATTCCCTTCAGGAATGCCACCAAAAGTGGGATTTCAGTGCCTGAAGCCCATCCCTGGGAGGGAGGAAGGGCTCCTCTCCCACAGGGATCCAGGGAAGCTCAGCCCTGCCCTTCAGGAATGCCCAAGGGAAGCTCCCAAAATTGGGATTTCAGTGCCTGAACACCCCCCCCCCCCAAATCTCTTCATCCCCCCGTGGCACACCTGGAGAAGGAGGTTTGGGAAGCTCCTGAGGATGAGCAGGAATTTCTGGACCACCCACAGGGATGAAAGGCAAAGGCTCCTGAAAGCAATGGCTGATTGAACAACAAATGTTTTCATCTGTGAATCAGCAGCATGTGCGTGTTGGGAAAATGGGGAAAGAGCAGCAGAGATCCTGGTGGAGGAGGAATTTTGGAGCCTGAGCCATTCCACTCCTGTGATTACAGATGAACTCAATTAACTGAACCTAAAAAAAGCCAATTCAAGCTCCTCTTAGATAAAGAACAAAAAGAGAAATTTCTGACAGAGGACCTGGAAGTATTGACAGAAAAGCAAAATGTGTGGCTGCAGCTAATTCAGATATTGAACAATCCACTGAGCTCACATCTCCTGGCTTCCCAGAGAAATGGGATGGGATGGGATGGGATGGGATAGGGCAGCAGCCAGGGCAGGGCTGGAGCTGGGCCAGGGCAGGCTGAGGCTGCAGAGCAGGGCAAGGTTCTTCCCCCAGAGGGTGCTGGGCACTGCCCAGGCTCCCCAGGGAATGGGCACGGCCCCGAGGCTGCCAGAGCTCCAGGAGCCTTTGGACAGCGCTCCAGGGATGCCCAGGCTGGGATTGCTGGGGGGTTCTGGACACCAGAATGATGGAAAAATGGGGAAATGGGGAAAGGGAAGGGAAGGGAAGGGAAGGGAAGGGAAGGGAAGGGAAGGGAAGGGAAGGGAAGGGAAGGGAAGGGAAGGGAAGGGAAGGGAAGGGAAGGGAAGGGAAGGGAAGGGAAGGGAAGAGAGGAGAGGAGAGGAGAGGAGAGGAGAGGAGAGGAGAGGAGAGGAGAGGAGAGGAGAGGAGAGGAGAGGAGAGGAGAGGAGAGGAGAGGAGAGGAGAGGAGAGGAGAGGAGAGGAGAGGAGAGGAGAGGAGGATCTTTCCCGCTGGGATTGCTGTTGGGACAGATGGGCTGGGTCACCCTCCAGCAGCTCCTGATTTCCTGGGAGGCCTGGACAGGTGCCCAACCTTCGGACCATGAAATGAGGGAAAATTAATTCCTTTTTGAAGCAAAAAAAAAAAAAAACCCAAAACGTGAAGATGTCTAAACTTTAAACAGGGTGGTGTTAAACCCTGCAGAATTCCCCTCTCCAGGCCATCCCTTCTTTTCCAGCACCTTTTTCCTTGGAAAGACTTTATCAGGGAGGCAGAGGATGGGTGTTCATGGTCTGCATTCCCCAAATCCAGGCTGCTTTTGGGGCACCACAATCCCTGCTTTTCTTTTCTCCCCTTGCTTTCTCTTCCATGTGGATTTGTAGGAGTACCAGGAGCAGAGGGGGAAACCTTGGGATTATTGGAGTTGCCACCTTTGCTCTACCAACCCTGACAGTTAAAACCACCTCTAAGCCACTTCTCTGACATTTTCCCAGGGAAAAAAAAAAAAAAAACATCCAGAAAATGTCCTTTTCCCACCTGGAAGAGCATCCAACCCATCCAACATCTGCACTTCAGGTACCAGGAGCAGAGGAGAGAACAACTTGGGATGTGGGAATTGCTCTCCGAACTTCTCTGCTGACATTTAAAAGCCACCTCTAAGCCACTGCTCTGACATTTTTCCTATGGAAAATAACGTACAAATGTGTCCTTTTCCCAGCTGGAAGAGCATCCAAGCTGGCCACACTGGCACTGCAGGCAGGCTTTGAAGATGCTGCTGAGGAGCAGCAATCCCTCCGTGGGACATTGGGGAGGGGAAGGGAAGGGAAGGGAAGGGAAGGGAAGGGAAGGGAAGGGAAGGGAAGGGAAGGGAAGGGAAGGGAAGGGAAGGGAAGGGAAGGAAAGGAAAGGAAAGGAAAGGAAAGGAAAGGTCGAGTTTGGGAGAGGAGAGGGATAGGAAGAGGAGAGGGATCTGCCCCTTCCCTTTGGGTTTCAATCCGTGGATCGGGAACAAACCACGCTGCCTTTCCAAACGCCACCGGCTCAGACAGCAGCGGCCTCCAGGACTGCAATCAAAGGATAAATCCTGTCATTCCAGGCAGGCTGGAGGCTTTGCCTTCCCTGGAAGTCCCTGCTTGGGCTCTCCACGGGGAAATAGGAACTTCTGTCGGGCTCGCGCGGCACCATCCCAGCCGTATTCCCAAAACTTCTGCAAGGCCGGGGGAATGTTGGGTTGGATGGGGCTGGGAAGGAGCTGGCCTGGTGGAAATGTCCCTGCCCGTGGCAAGGGGGCTGGACATCATCAGGGATCAGCTTCAGGGTCCTTTCCAACCCCAAACCATCCCGGGAGTGTGGGGATTGTGCCCTGAGGAGGCACCGAGGAGAGGCCGGGCATGGACAACATTCCCTCACCTCTTCCACATTCCCACCCCATCTTCCAGCAGGAGCAGAATCCTTTGGGATTTTCATGGATTCCCGTCCCTCTGGATGAGCTGGGGCTGCCCCCCCGCGCCTGGCTCTGCACATCCCAGCTGAGGAGGAAGGGGAGCAGATCCTTGGAATAATGGGAATTTTTTTTTTCCCTAAGGAGCTGCCCCAGCGAGGCCGGGGGCGCTGCAGAAGTTTCTATTCCCAGCCAGAAAACAGCAATTAAACCTCAATTACCGCCGGGCTGTTTACAGCCACTCAACCCTCAATTACCCGGCCTCAAAGCCCTTCCAAAATATCCCCTTTTCCCGGGAAAAATAACCCGGGCACGTTCTGTTGCTATCCCGGGTTTGGTTATTAGAGGCCTTGCTCACTATTTGGGCCCGCCTGACCCATCCTGGCTTAAATTTTCCCTTTCCCTGGGTATTTTGGGAATTTTTGGTGGGGGATTTTTTTGGGGGGGTTGTTTTGTTACGGGGTTGCCAGCCTGGCCAGGCACGGATGGCGGTGAGGAACCTCCCAGGAGAGGGGGAAAAACAAAAAAATCATCTGGGAATAAAAGGAACTCTCCAGCATCACCAGCTTGGGTAAAGCCTTTTATTTCGGCTTGAAGTCAAATTTTGCCCCTCCTGTGAGAACCCAGAGCAGCTGCTGGGATGAGGGGGGAAGTATTTTTGGCTCAAATCTGGGTTTTTTTCCCCAAAAAAAAATCAGCCAGGAAAAGAGTGTCTGGGGCATGGGGGCAGCCACAGGGAGTTCTGTCCCCTCAAAGTCGCTCACAGAGCCCAAAATGGGGTTAAAAAGCTGCATTTCTGCAAAGCCACAAACACCTGGTCACAATTCCCAGCTGGGATTTGCAAGAGGATTTGGTGACACCGGAGGTTTTTGGGTTTTTTTTCCCCCCCAACATTAATAATTTGATTTTTTTTTTTTTCACAGCTTTAATTACTCCACGGTTTTAACCTGAGGAACCCAGAGCCCTGCGGAGAGCTGGGGAGTTCAGCCACTTTCTGGCTTTTTCCACCCGGGAATGCTTTTAAAAGCTCAGGAAGGTTAACAGGAATGTGGGGATGATGCAGGGATTCTGGGATTTAACACGATTTCCCAACACTGGCTGGAAAAAAAAGCAAATTCACATCACAGCCACCCGAACTGCCAGGGCCAGGAGAGGCTGCCCAGCCAAAGGCGTCAATTCCCGCTGAAAAAAAAAAAAAAATTCCAAATTCATCCCATTTGGGCTGCAGAGCTTCCATTAAAGCCCAGGATTTCCCACCCCTGGCAGGCAGGGAGCCAGAAGGATCCACAGGGAAATTTCCAGGTGGAATTCCCAGGGAAAACAAGGAGCAGGTGAGGCTGGAAGGGAGTGAGAGCGTGGGGTGGGACAGGTGGGGTAAATCCAAGGGCTGGCAAATTGTGGGGTTTTTTTTTTCCCCCTGAAATAATCTCATTTTTCCCCCTCCAAAAAAAAAAATGCTTTCCATGCATTGCTTCCCACCATCCTGCATCTCTGCTCCTTCCTCGCAGAAGTTTATCCAGGCTTTTGTAAAATAATTTTATTTTTTATTTTTAAATAAGAAATCTCTCTTTGCTGCAGAGTTGGGGGGGAGAGCGCCTCACCTGGGCTCAGCTGTCCTTGGGATTACAGGAAATCCCCTCATCCTGGATTTCCATTCCTTAGCTAGGAAAGCTGGTATTATATATTGATTATATATTAATTATATATTAATTATATATTGATTATATGGTAATTATATTGTATATTGTGTATTATACATTATATGTTATATATGTTATATTAATATATAATAAAAATATAAATGTTATTATATATTATATATTATATAACATATATAATACACAATATACAATATAATTACTATGTAATTAGTATATAATAATATATTATATATAATAATATATATTTTATATATTATATTATATATCTTGTCTATTACATATGATATATGATATATATGATATATATGATATATGATATATGATATATGATATATTATATATTATATATTATATATCTGGATTGTGTGTGTATATATATATTTATATATATATATATATTTGATCCAGATATTTATAATATTTTTAATAAGAAATCTCTCTCTGCCTCAGAACCAGGCTGGAGCATCTCACCTGCGCTCACCTGTCCTTGGAATGGCACAAAATTCCAAGGATTCCTGGCACAAAATTCCTGCCACCTGCCCTTGGAATGGCACAAAATTCCCTCCCTGGGTCTGCTCCTTCCCCGCAGAAGTTTAAATTAAATTTCTGCCCCGCTTGGATAGCAGCACAATTCCCGTGAATCCCTCAATTAAAGGCAGGAAGGCCAAACCTCGGGAATTCCCGACATTCCTGGGCAAAACTCGGGAAGCAAGAGGATTTTCAGGAATGCCGGGGTGATTTATTTGCACAGGAATTTTCTCTCCCTGCCATCCCTGTGTCCCATCAGACACTTAAGGAAATCCAGAGGAAATTGAGTGATAATTCCAGAAGGTGTTAAAAAAAATTAAAAAAAAATTTAAAAATTTAAAAAATTAATAATAAAAATTTAAAAAAAAAAGAAAAGGTGGATGAGGGGAAAATCCCGTGGTTTGTAAATAAATTCCTGCTGGCGGTGGCTGCTCCCGCACCCCCTCCAGGCTCACACACAAACGCATTCACCCAACTCCCGGGACAAAGCCTCAATGCCAGGGGGGAGAAAAAAAAAATATAAAAAAAGAAAAGAAAAAGAAAAGCTCCTTTTATTCCCGGAATTCCCATCAATGGCTACTTTATCTGGAAATCGAGGCACATGCTTTTCCCAAACTTCCAGGGGGAGAGGGAGAGGAAAAAAATAAATAAAAATAAAAATAAAAATTAAAAAAATCTTCCTCCTGTGGCGTTTAACGCTTTAATGGCTGGGGCGGGGAGTGGGTCAGGCTGGAGGCAGCGGGAGCAGAGGGAAATGGGAGGGAGAAGGAAAAGGGAAGAAAAAAAGGAGGAAAAAGGGGAGGAAGGGAGTGGAAAAGGGGAGGAAAAGAGAGGGGAAAGAGAAGGAAAAGGGGAGGAAAAAAAAGGAGGAAAAAGGGGAGGAAGGGAGAAAAAAGGGAAGGAAAAGGGAGGAGGAAGAGAAGGAAAAGCGGAGAGAAAAAAAAGGAGGAAAAAGGGGAGGAAGGGAGGGGAAAAGGGGAGGAAAAGGGAGGAGAAAAGGAGGAAAAAGGGAAGAAAAAGGGAGGGGAAAGAGAAGGAAAAAGGGAGGGGAAAAAAAAAAGGAGGACCTGAAGACATCAAAAAGGACCTGAGCAGACCAAAAGGGATCCAAAGAGACCAAAAGGGACCTGAACACATCAAAAAGGACCTGACCAGTCCTAAAGAAACCTGAATGGACCAAAAAGAACCAGAATGGACCAAAAGGGACCTGAGCAGACCCAGAAGGGACCAGAAGACACCAAAATGGACCTGAACAGACCAAAAAGGATCTGAAGAGACCCAAAAAGGACCAGAATAGACCAAAAGGGACCCTGAACACATCAAAAAAGGACCTGAGCAGACCAAAAGGGATCCAAAGAGACCAAAAGGGACCTGAGCAGTCCTAGAGAGACCTGAATGGACCAAAAAGAACCAGAACAGACCAAAAGGGACCTGAGCAGACCCAAAAGGGACCTGAACACATCAAAAAGGACCTGACCAGTCCTAAAGAAACCTGAATGGACCAAGAAGAACCAGAACAAATGAAAAAGGGACCTGAGCAGACTCAGAAGGGACCAGAAGATACCAAAATGGACCTGAACAGACCAAAAAGGATCTGAAGAGACCCAAGAGGGATCAAAACAGTCCAAAAGGGGCCAGAAGAGACCAAAATGGACCTGAACAAACCAAAAGGGGACCTGAGCAGACCAAAAAGGGACCAGAACAGACCAAAAGGGACCTGAACAAGCCAAAAATGGGACCAGAAGAGACCAAAATGGACCTGAACAAACCAAAAAGGGACCAGAACAGACCAAAATGGACCTGAACACACCAAAAAGGACCTGAGCAGGCCAAAAAGGATCTGAGGAGGCCAAAAGGGACCAAAGCAGTCCAAAAGGGCCCTGACCAGTCCTAAAGGGCCCTTTGTTTTTGCCTTTGAGGCACTGAACATCCCTGCTGCTGCTGCTGCTGCTGCTGCTGGCAGAGCCCTTCTGGGAGCTCGGGGTTAATTGATTTAATTGATTTATCTGCTGAGTAATTCCAGGGCTGCAGAACCAACTCGGGTGCCAGCCCTGGCAGGATGGAAGCAGGGGGGCTTGGCTTTGAAATTCCCATTTCTCAGGCTGCTTTGGGCTGGGGAAGACCCTTAAAAAAATCCACCTCGTTCCACCCCTTCCCCTATCCCAGGCTGCGCCGAGCCCCATCCAGCCTGGTCCTTTCTCTTTCATTTTTGTGGCTCGTTTCATTATTATTATTAATTAATTATTAATTAATTGTTCATGATTTAAGCAGAAAACTTCCACCCACTTTATCCACGAGGAGAAGTGAGAACCCAAGCTGGCAGAGCGGGACATAATCCCACCCCACGCTGCTCTTTTTATATTTATATATTTTTATATTTTTATATTTTTATATAATTTTTATATATATTTTTTATATTTTTATATATTTTTATATATTTATATTTTTATATTTTTTTAAGGTGCTGAAAGAACGTTTTTAGACCTGTTCCTCTCGCCAAAGAGCTCAGAACCCTCTTCAATTTGTTTAATAATTGTGCTGGTGGAAGACATTTTTAAAAAAAAAATAAAGAAACAAACAAACAGCAAACCCAGCGAATCTTTGCCGAAACAAAGCAAAAAGGAAACAAAAACGCTGAATTTCTGAGCTGGGCTCTTTGTGGTTGGCGGCAATTATCAAATAAAGGAAAATGGCGTTGTGATGATAGGGAATGAGATAAAGGAAAATAAAATAAAATAAATAAAAATAAAATAAATAAATAAAATAAAATAAAATAAAATAAAATAAAATAATAAAAATAAAATAAAATAATTAAAATAAAATAATATAAAATAAAATTAAAATAAAATTAAAATAAAATAATTAAAAAAATAATATAATATAAAATAAAATTAAAATAAAATTAAAATAAAATAAAATAAAATAATTAAAATAAAATAAAATAATATAATATGATATAAAATTAAAATAAAATAAAAATAAAATAAAATAAAATAAAATGGAATAAAATAAAATTAAAATAAAATAATATAATATAAAATAAAATTAAAATAAAATAAAATAAAACAAAACTTAATTGGCAGCTCAGCATCTTCAGAAGGGCCCAGAAAGGGGTTTGGGGTGCATCCTGGCAGAGGTGGGTGCTGGAGGGAGCAAAGGAATTCACGTCTGGAGAGGAAAGGGTCTGGGGGCTGAGAGGTTCTGAGGGGCTGGAGAGGGAAAAAAATCCAAAGAAATTGGGGAGCAGGGAAGAGGAGGGGAAACTCCCAGCCCTGTTTTGGGGTAATAAAACACTGTATCAGGAAATTTCCCTGCATCAGGAAAGGAGGGGAAAGGAGGGAAAAGGTGGGAAAAGGAGGGGGAAAAGAGGGGGAAAAGAGGGGAAAAAAGAGGGGAAAAAAGAGGCGAAAATGGGGGGAAAATGGGGGAAAAATGGGGGGAAAATGGGGGAAAAATGGGGGAAACATGGGGGAAACATGGGGGAAACATGGGGGAAACATGAGGGAAAAAGAAGAGGGAAAAGAAGAGGGAAAAAGGTGGGGGAAAGGGGAGAAAAAGTGAGGGAAAAAGGGGGGGAAAGGGGGGAAAAGGGAGGGGAAAAGGGAGGGGGGAAAAGAGGAAAGAAGAAAAAAGGGGGGAAAGAGGGAAAAGAAGGGAAAAAGGAAGGAAATAGAGGAAAGAAAGAAGAGGGGAATCAGCGTCCCCCTCCCCCTGGTGCCAGGTGAGGAGCTGTCACCTCCCCCTGCAGTGACACTGGGTTTGTTATTCCTGCACGGGTTCCTCTGGTGACATTGAATGGCTTTTTTTTTTTTCCCTTTTTTTAATTTTTTTTTAAATCATTTGGATTTCTCACTCTTTGTGAAGCGCTTTCCAGGAATTCAGAGTAATCCCTAGGAAGTGTCAGGCGGGCTGGGATAAATTATTCATGGAAAGGAGGATTCACAGGTATGAGATAGAGATGGAAATATGTAAATATATGAGTTAAAAAAAAAGAAAAGAAAAATAAAATAACATTAAAATATTTTAAAAGTAAAAATAGATAAAGATAAAATATATCAATATTTTTATATAATATACATATATTATATTTTTATATAATATTATATATAACGAATATATAATATTTATATATATAAATATATTAAAATACGAATAGATGTAGATATAAATAGGTACTGAGAATATAAATATAAATAAAATATAAATTAGATATAGATATAGATATAGATATAGATATAGATATAGATATAGATATAAATATAATTTCCCATCTATCTGTTGCAGAGGTTGCTGTACAAACACAGAGCACACAACAAGAGACACTTCCAAAAAAAAAAAAATTTAAATAAGGCAATTCCTTTCTAAAAGAAAAAGTAAAAGGAGCCCCCAAATCTGCCAATAAATTTCCAGGAATTCAGCACCAATGTGCTCCTGACAATTCCATTTACCCACGTGGATCCCTCACTGATTTCAGTTCCCTTTGGTTGTTTGGAGCCCTGGAATCACTTTTTTTTTTTTTTTTTTTTTTTTTTTTTTTTTTTTTTTTTTTTTTTTCAGCGAATCCCAGAACATTCCAAACAGAAAAAAACCTCAAGGATCCTCCAGCCCAACTCCAGACCCCAAAAAATCCCCGGTGAGAGCCTGGTCAAGGTGCCAAATCCAGCTGGAGCCCCTGTTCTGCTGTGGGGGGATCCCCTGGGAATTCCTGCAGAATTCCTGCAGAGCCACAGCACAGAGCCCCGTCCCTTCCCTTCATTCTGGGAATGTCAGAGTGGGTGCAGACCCCCAAAATTCCCCCCTGTGCCCCAAAATGTGCAGACCTGGATTCCCACTGGGATTCCAGCCCTTTGTTTCTGCCTCACTCCCACTGCATCCACAGCTCCTCATTCCCGGGGATCATCACAGGATCCTGGGATGGGTTGGGTTGGGAAGGGACCTCAAAACTCACCCAGTGCCACCCCCAGGGACACCTCCCCCTGTGCCAGGTGCTCCCAGCCCCAGTGTCCAGCCTGGCCTTGGGCACTGCCAGGGCTCCAGGGGCAGCCACAGCTGCTCTGGCAATCCCAGCCCAGCCCCTGACAGAGAGGAATTCCTGCCCAAGATCCCATTTCAATCCATTCTCCATCAGTTTAAAGCCCATTCCCTGTGTCCTGTCCCTGCAGGCCTTGTCCCCAGCCCCTCTGCAGCTCTCCTGGAGCCCCTTTGGGCCCTGCCAGGGGCTGGGAGCTCTCCCTGGAGCCTTCTCCTCTCCAGCTGAGCACCCCCAGCTCTCCCAGCCTGGCTCCAGAGGGGCTCCAGCCCTGGAGCAGCTCCGGGGGCTCCTCTGGGCTCTCTCCAGGTGCTGCTGATTTTGGAATTCCGAGCTCTGCAGGTGGGGAATCACCTGAGCGGGGCAGAGGGACAGAATCCCCCCTTTTCCTGCTGCCCACGACCCTGGGGGTGGATGGACCTCCATGGGTGGATGGGAAAACCTGGCAGTTCTCTGGAAGGGCTCACCTGGAGCAGAGCTCCCAGCCTGGCTCCAGAACCATGGAATGGTTTGGGTTGGGAAGGGCTCTAAGTCCCCCCCAGGGTCACCTTCCCCCATCCCAGGCCACTCCAGCCTGGCCATGGAACCACAGAAACACCTCAGAGACCAAAAGTGAGATTTGGGAGAGGACGCAGCAACCCCGATTCCAGAGCTAGGATTTTTATTTTTATTTTTTTTTCCCCCTTCAGCACCGAAACCCCCGTCAGTATTTGGGTTTGGCCGAGGGTTCCCTTCAGTGTTGCAACACCCGGCTGGGCTTCCAGTAAGCGCGGAAATCTGAGTCAGAGCCCGGGCAGGAGCAGCAAAACCCCAGCCCAGCGGCCACTCCAGGGCTGGGCCCGGTCCAGTTGGGCTGAGCTCAGCCAGCCCAGCTCCCTCAGCACCCTCTGGGGGTGAATTAACCAGGGCTGGGTGTCCCAGAAGGAAAAATCTCCAACCAAACCCTTCTTCCCCCAGCTGGGGATGAGGCTGGGTGTGGGGCAAGGAGCTCAGAGCTGGATCAGCCCCCAGCACTGGGGACTAAACCCGGTTTTAAGGGGGTTTGCAGGCACACGGGAAGGATGCAGGGACACATCCCGGGATCCTCAGCTCCATGAGGAAACCCCAAAGGCTGCAAACGTGGGGTTTGCTGCGGGTTCAGTGCGAACCCACCGAGTTCCTGGACCTTTGCCATGCCACGGATCTGTCCCTGCATCCTTCACAGGGCTCTGGGGCTGCCTGAAAAATCCCCTAAAAGCCAGATTTAGTCACCGGTGCTGGCGTCTAACTCACCCCAAATCTCCTTGTTCTACACCCAGTCACTCCCCAGGTAAAAAAAGAATGAAGATTTCAGCCAAAAGCCAAGCAAAAATTAAGAATAAAAGCAAGCAGAGCCGTGCTGAGTGCAAGTGCTCCCTCTCAACCCCGACAATCCCCTCTGAAGTGAGCGGGGTTTGTGCTGGAAAAGGCCAGCTCCACATGGGAAAACCACCAGGAGAAATAAAGCCCCGTTCCTGGAGGAATAACGAGCCCGAGCCCAACAACAAATCCTCATTAAATTAAAGCCAGCGCAGCCTCCCCAGAATGACAGACAGATGGAGAAACAACAACAACAACAACAACAACCACGAGGGAAGAACAGCAGGAAAAAAAAAAAATTGTCAAACGCTCCGGTGGAAAAGGAGGAGACGGATCCAGGGTTGGGTTTTAAGGCAGGGATGGATGGGGATCAGGGGAGGGAGCTCGGCTCCAGCTCGGGCACCGGGCAGAAAACAAAGAGCTTGGGGCTTTGAAAGGCACCGTTTCTATTTCAATTCACACCCTGAATGAGCGCGGGGCAATTAATGAGCCCGCTGGTTAATTAGGCAGGGAATGAGGCACGCAGGTGGGAGAGGCTGCGGGGCAGGGAACGACCTGGGATGTGAAAAACCCCGGGAAATCCACACCCGGGATAAGACCAGCCAGGCTGGGGACACAAATAGGTGTCCCCGTGTCCCTCCACCCTTGGACACCCCAAGCCCCAAACTCTGGAAAAACAAAGGACGGGGTTTTCCTGGAATTTTTCCCCTGACACTGCTCATTCCATGCATGGAAATCTTGGAGTGATGGATTTTGGCTGGACCCCTCTGGAAAAGTGAAGCCCCCAGCGCCTTCCCCAACGACCCCCGGGAGGTGACAGCTCGTGGTCACTCCAGGAGCCAGGGCTGTCCTTCCCAGCAAGGAACGAGATGTTTTCCCTCCTTCTCCGGCTGAAAATCCGGGATTGGAGCTTTCCCCGGCCTGGTTTGTCCCTCTGGATGGACTTCAGTAGGAAACGATCTCCTAACAGCCCGTAAATCTCTCACCCTGCACCACCAGGAGGTTCCAGCTGGGGAAGAATTCCAGCTGGAGGAGAAATTCCAGCCGCATCCCGCAGCACGGGACAGCCCTGGCAGGCCGGGAATGGCTGGGACAGCTGGAAAACAGAGAGGGAAAGGATGGATGGGCAGCCCTGGGCCAGCTCGGGCTGCTCTAGAGGCAATTCCGGAGATCTGATCCCAGCCCACGCTGCCCCGGGCCAGACTGAACACAGAGAATGGGAAAAGTGAGCAGGAGGTCAGCTCCAGGGCCAGGAAAAACTGGGAAATGGGGAGAAACTCGGAGAATGCAGAAGTCTTCAGACAGACAGAGCTGGCAGCTCTGAACCCCTGCAGGTTTCGTTCACTCCCCTTCCTGCCTTTTGTTTTCATCTCTTGGAGCAGCAGAGGGAGCAGACCCCAAACCCTCCTGCAGCCTGCAGCTGCCAGAGCTTCGGGATTCAAACTTCTGCCAGCAGGAGAGGAGGAAATAAATTGGGGGGGGAAATAAATTGAGGAGGGAAAAAAAATATAAAGAAAACGAGAGAAACCAAAATAACCCCAGAGAAATGCAGGGGAAGGAGGTGAGGGAAGCCTGACAGCCACATCAACAGATCTGCCACAGATTTGGAGGGTCAGGCCCTTCCTGGGCATCCAGGGGCATCCTGTGGATGGAAAAGTGCCTGGGAAGAGGCCAGGAGAGCACAGGGAGGGGTCCAGGCATTGCAGAGCTGGAGTTTGGGGTTCTCCTGCTGGGTTTGGCCTCTACCACACACCGAGCTGTGCTCCCGTCCCTCCGGACACAGCAGGGAGGGATTCCAGCCCGAGGAATGGGGACAGAGGGCTGGGGTGGGACAGGCTGGAGTCACCTGGAGGGCTCTGCATCCCTGCAGCTCCCACCCCTGCTCTGGGACAGGGGCAGCAGCCAGGGCAGGGCTGGAGCTGGGCCAGGGCAGGCTGAGGCTGCAGAGCAGGGAAAGGTTCTTCCCCCAGAGGGTGCTGGGCACTGCCCAGGCTCCCCAGGGAATGGGCACGGCCCCGAGGCTGCCAGAGCTCCAGGAGCCTTTGGACAGCGCTCCAGGGATGCCCAGGCTGGGATTGCTGGGGTGCAGGAGCTGGAATCCAGGATCCTGTTCAAGACATTCCACGATTTGCACGGATGTGGGAGGCACAGCCTGGCTGGCACCTTCAGCTGGGACCAGCCACATCCTCCCTCCCTCCCTCCCTCCCCAGCGCTGCTGAGGCAAACCCGCCCTGGGAGCTGCATTCCCGCAGAGTTTTCCACAAAAAAAAAAAAAATCGGCCAATCCCTGCCAGGAAATCCATCCAGAGCATCCACGGGCCAGACCGTGCCGGGTCCTGTGGAGGGGAGGTGGGGATTGGGACTCCTGACAGTTCTGGTCGAGTCCATCCCTTCCCTCTGCCCCAACAAAACCCGCTGGGCACGGAATTCTGGAGGCGGTGCTGTTCCAAAGGAGCCCTCCCACTGGGATTGTTCATTCCCTGAAGTGTAGGGAGGAAGGGAAGGGAAGGGAAGGGAAGGGAAGGGAAGGGAAGGGAAGGGAAGGGAAGGGAAGGGAAGGGAAGGGAAGGGAAGGGAAGGGAAGGGAGTTGCTGCTGTCCAGGCTGTGAACAAGTTGCAGGTTTTGCCTGACGAACCCTGGCACTGTCCCAGAGCCAGCACAGGATAGCACCAGGCACTGCAGCCCTCATGGGGGGGATCCATAAATGGGAACCAACACATCCAGCAAAGGGCTGGGCAGGGACAGCTCCAAACCAAAGCACGAAAGCTGTACGAGTTATAAACCCAAACACTTTGCAGCAGTTTCAGCTCTTTCTCCCCCGCGTTCTCACTGAGGTTTACAATAAAGTACAAAAAGATGCTTCATCAAGGAGTCAGGGTGGATTCCGAGCCTCTCTGCTGGTGCAGGGGCTCTTCTGGAGCATCACAACCTCTGTTTGGCAGAAATGCTCAAAACTAACCCCAAACATTCCTGGCCTCCCCAACCCCTGTTCTCCAGGAGAGGGGGA
Organism: Phylloscopus trochilus trochilus; assembly: GCA_016584745.2. Lineage (NCBI taxonomy): Eukaryota > Metazoa > Chordata > Aves > Passeriformes > Phylloscopidae > Phylloscopus > Phylloscopus trochilus. Next base: position 163,138 of record WQNJ02000234.1, on the reverse strand, counting down.
GACTCCTGGTGACAGCCAGGACCTTCCCTGAGTCCCTTCTCCAGCATCCCAGGGATTAAAGAGGGAATTCTCCTCCCAGCAGAAGCTGCAGAGCTCTTCTGGGACAGCAGCCTGTCCTCAGCCCCAGCTGACATTTATTAGCAAGTATTTCTTGGGGTTAATTGATGGATTGATTGATTTGGGTTTAATTGATTGAAAATCTGGCAAGCCCTGGGTGGCCGGGAAATGTCAGAGCAGGATGGTGTCAGTGAAGCCAGACAGGAGAGGGGAGGTCACAGAGTGACACTTCCCATCCTTCCTCCCAGCACCCAGGAGGTTCCTGAGGGCCCAGGGTGAGCTCAGCAGCTCTGAACCCCGAAATCTCCAATCCCCCACAGCCCCAGTGGCATCAGGGACACAAATGTCAAACCCAAACCTGACCCTAAACCCCCTCCCAGGACCTTGCAGCCTTGTCCTTCCTCCCGGCTCCTCTCCCCCCAAGCCCACCCTGGGGTTGTTTTCTCCTCCTCACGCCGTGAGCTGAGGCTTTAAACACAGCAGAGGAATTATAAATTCCGAGATCAGAAGGAAAGGAGGCAGGGGGGAAAAAAAATAATAAAAAAAATATCAGGCTCCGGTTTTCTCCCTCCTCGTGTCAGGTGAGATGAGTCATTCCTGCCACAAGACATCCAAAAGGAGTCTTTTAAGGATGCGGGAAAAGCGGAGCACGTGGATGAAAGGCTGTTAAGAGCAGAGGGTTGCAATTAAAAATGTTTCTGTATCACTAGCACGGAGCTCTGCTGAAACCACGGGGGATTTTCAGCCTCTCTCTCTCCCTCTCTCTCTCTCTCAAATCTAAAATTCTATTTTAGGGGATAGGATTGAGCTCCTTAAGCGGGGAAAGCTACCTGGGAAAGCGGCGCGGAACAGCCGGGTCCCCGAGGCAGATGGAGCCACTTTGCCCCTGATCAATCATTGTCTGGTTTTATCCTCAAATGACCCCCAGGAAAAGAGGAAAAAAAAATTTAAAAAAAAAAAAAATTCCCTGCTTGAAAGGGAGCAGGAATCTCGTGCTCAGCACTCGGCGTTCGCATCCTTCCCCCGGCTCGGGGTTTTTGGAAGGAGCCGTGAACGTTTCCAATGGCAACCGCGAAATGTCCCATCAGAGTCAGCTGTTGATTGTTCTCCCCAGCGCCGGGCTGACAGGATGGTGATGATTGCAGGAATTAAAATCCCGTTATTTCCCTGATTTCCATCCCTGCTCCCCACGGGACCCTGCGGTGACCATCTGGGCAGGGTCTGCAAATCTCTCTCTCTTTTTTTTAAAAAACCTGCTTTTTGTTTGTTTTCCAGCCAGGATTGGGGGTTGATTTCAGCCCTCCTGCTCCTGCTTGGAGCTCACTCCACTCCACCAGCCCAAGCCTGTGTCCTTCCCAAAAAGCCAAAAATAGGGAGCAAAGGCACCGCCGCAGACAGAGGGTGGGTGTGGAGCATGACAAGAGATGTTCCAAAAAAAAAAAAAAATCCCAGCCTGAAGGGGCTCAGAGCAGCCCTGGATTCTGCTCCAACCCTGGGGCTCAACCCAAAAACATTCCTGGGTGGGAATGGGGGGAAATCAGGCTCTGCTCCCAGGGATCAACCCCTGAGCTGGGCCTGCTGAGGCTGCTCAGATCCTGGGCACCGTGGATGGGAACAGGACCTGGAGGGGCTGGAGCCAGTCCAGGGCAGGGAACGGGGCTGGGAAGGGTCTGGAGCCCCAGGAGGGGCTGAGGGAGCTGGGGAAGGGGCTGAGCCTGGAGCAAAGGAGGCTCAGGGGGGCCCCTGTGGCTCTGCACAGCTCCTGCCAGGAGGGGACAGCCGGGGGGGTCGGGCTCTGCTCCCAGGGCACAGGGACAGGAGGAGAGGGAACGGCCCCAGGCTGGGCCAGGGCAGGCTCAGGGTGGGAAGCAGCAGGAATTTCCCCATGGAAAGGGAGCTCAGGCCTTGCCCAGGGGGGTTTGGATGCCCATCCCTGGAGGTGCTCAAAACCGCCGTGGATGTGGCACTTGGGGACGTGGCTCAGTGGTCACCACGGTGGTGCTGGGCTGGGCTCAAAGGTCTTTCCCAACCTTCGCCATTCCCCAGCTGCAAGATTCTTTTTGTCTGAGGAGCTGGCACAGCCAGGAACAGCCTCATCCTCCCTCTCTGCAGCTCACGGCTTCTGCCTAAAATTTGGGAGAAGCAGAAGTTGAGCTGGGAGGTTCCCCAGATCAGAAACACTTGGGAAAGGCTCCGTGAGTGTCCCTGAGGGCAGAGAAATGGGTTCTCAGAGAGAACAAGGAGGAGCAGGGGTTTTTATCCAGTCTCTGTCTCGGTGATGTGGGTGGAACTCCATGACTCCTAGTTGTATGCTGAATGTTCTGTAGATGGTTACTTTGGAAGTGTTAAAGACTCCTAATCATACACTGGATGTTCTGTCGATGGTTATGCACGTTGATATCTTGAGTGGTTTGTACCCAGTTTGTAAGCCAAGTCCCAGTTTTGTGTGCCCTTACCTGTTGCTGAGGTTTTGCTGCTCCCTGCTCTCTGTCTGCCCCTCTTCCAGCTCCCTGCCCCTCTTCCTGCTCCTGCCGACCCCCCGTGTCACTGTTGGACACGAAAAGAAAGATGCGAGTCTTGTTCAGAAGGCTGGTGCTCCGAAAAAGGGGCTGGTTTATTCTCAGAACCTATTTTTATACCTTTTTACAATGTGCCCACCTAAGAGGTGGGATCCTTTGAACCATTGGTCACACCAAGGGTCAACAAGCAAAGTCCCTCCTTAGGAGAGAAATGTGAAAAACAAGAGAGTTTAGAAAAACGTGCCCTCGTTTACCAGTTTAGGTCCCTGGGAAAGAACTTCAGAAAACCCAAACATGACAGGCAGTGACTGCACCCCTGTCTGCTCATCAAGCCGAAACTGATGCCCATTATGGAAATCGCAGAGACCCCCATGAAGCCTTTGCCAGAACGTTTACTACAATTAACACCAAAAACCCCCAGCTACAACGAGTCAGCACAAAATCCAGACCCATAGAGAACGCCACCCGGCCGGCGAGGCACGAAGCTGCCTTGCCAGCCATCGGTAAACCCTCCTCACCTGCTCACCATAACCTTAAAAGGCACTTGGAAAGAAAGACATCCCTAAACTAAACTAAGCCCAAAGAATTCTTGGGAATTTCTGTGAGGATGAGCTCCTGGCTCTGCAGCCTGAGCAGCAGAATTGACTCAGGCCTCCTCCTCGACTCAGGCCTCCTCCTCGGCCCTGACTGAGGGAGCAGCAGCAGAGGCCTAGGCAATCCCTTGAGCTTTCCCCTTTTAATGAAGGCATTTAAGGAGTTCATAATCATCTCCTACCCTGTTTATTTGTAACACTGGGATGGATAGCTGGCACAGAGCCATAGGTCGGGGAAGGTAGGGTTGGGCTAACAAGGTTACAGCTTCAGGGGGTCTTTGAGGAAAAACCATTTCCCCAGAGGAACGCAACGCTTGGGGAAGCTGAGGACGCCACAGAGCAGCCAAGCTGATCCCTTGTTGTGGGCAGTTCCTGCGTTCCTCAGACCTCCAAACCCATCAGCCAAGTCCTCTCCACAGCCCCAGGCCTTCCCAAGGCCAGGGACAGAAAATTCCTGCCCGTTTCCCACTCATTGGTGGGGATGGAAATATTTCTGCCTCACTTGCCACCTCCAGGTTCAACCAGTGGGCCTGAGAAAACCCGACCCAACCCATCTCTTCCTAATGATTATTTTAATTTTTTAAAAGCAAGCCTGTATCCCAGCGGTTGCTGAGCCCAGAAATTTTGCTACGCCTGGCAGAATTTTGCTTCCAGAAACTAAAAAAAAAACAACAACAAAAAAAAAGGAGCAGCGGGGTCACTCAGCCATCAAGTCACTTCACCAACCCTTGGTGACCTGCTGGTGTTTTGGGGTGAATAATGTCTTTTCAGGGAAGCAGTTAATCCTTTCTCCTTTGTGAGGGGAGATGGTCACCTCCAGATTCAACCCCCCCCTGAGAAAACCCGACCCAACTCATTTCTTCTTCATTTTTGTTTTACTTTCTTAAAAGCAAGCCCAGTGGCTGCTGAGCCAAAAAAATCTCAGTACGGGCCGGCAGAATTTTATTCCCAGACACACACACAAAAAAAAGGAGCAGCGGGGTCATAGAGGCGCTCAGGCACTTCAGCAGCCCTCGGTGACCTGCTGGAGGTGAGCTGATGATGTTTTGGCTGAATTAATTTGCTTCCAGCAAGGAGTTAATCCTTTTTTTTTTTTTTTCCTTCAGCCGCTCTTGTTTTCAGAGCACTCGGGATAATCCCCCCGGGTTTCCCCCCGGGGTTATCGGCGGCACAAAAGCGACAAGCGGCGCTGAGGGGATGGAGCGGCCGCGGGAATTTCTGCTTTTCAAGGGTTTCCAGTGTCGGGAATTGCCACAAATCGGGGCTGGGGAGAGCCCGGATTAAAGGGGTGAGCCGCGGGTGGGTGAGCAGCGGTGTCTGCCTTGCACAAGGGGATTAAACTCGGGATTAAGGCTGGGATTCTCCCGAACGACTTTCTGCTTTCGGTCTGTGACGGGCCCGGAGGATCAGCCGCGCTCCCGGGTGACTCCGGGCCAGGGTGGGAACCACAGGGCTCCGAAGGAAAAGACATTTCTCGGCTCTTAGTCCCCTTGACGAGATACCTTCTTTCCCTGCCTAATTAGGCCAATTAAGAGGGAAATGCACTTCAGAGCTGTGTTTGGGAGGTGGCTGGGAAATGCTTGAGCAGCGCGAAGAGAGCTGCCGGGTATTGGCCAACAACCCTGCTCCTTGTGGGATCCCATCCCTGATCCCTGTGGGATCCCATCCCTGATCCCAACCCTGCTCCTTGTGGGATCGCATCCCTGCTCCCTGTGGGATCCCATCCCTGATCGCAACCCTGCTTCTTGTGGGATCACATCCCTGCCCCTTGTGGGATCCCATCCCTGCTCCTTGTGGGATCCCATCCCTGCTCCCTGTGGGATCCCACCCCTGATCCCAACCCTGCTCTTTGTGGGATCCCATCCCTGCTGCATATGGGATCCCATCCCTGCCCCTTATGGGATCCCATCCCTGATCCCATCCCTGCTCCTTCTGGGATCCCATCCCTTCTCCCAGAGTACAGCTGGGGAGCTCCAGGACAGATTTCCAAGGCAAACCCTTTTCCCAGCCTGGAGGATCTGTTCCTAAAGCAAATTCTACCTCAGAGCCACAGATTTGCTCTTCCTGCCCCCAGGCAGCCCCCAGGGGGAGCAGGGATGTGCCAGGCTGGGCTGGGCTGGGCTGTGACAGGGATGGGGACAGGGCTGTGACAGGGGTGGGGACAGGGCTGTGGAAGGGATAGGGACAGGGCTGTGACAGGAATGGCCAGAGCTGTCCCTGCTGCCCCTGAACACACAGGCTCCCTTTCAAGCCAGGATTTGAAAGAATCCGGGGGCTGAGCCCAGCCCACGCTCAGGGTTCATGGCGAGTTCACTCTGCTGCAGCCCCACGGCTTCACCCGGCACCCAGAGCATTCCCAACAATTCCCCGTGGATTTTGGGCACAGCCCCCAAACCTGACCTCAGAACCTCCCAGGACAGGGCATTTCCCACCCTGAGCTGAGTCCCCACAAAGTCTTCCAGCTGAGCCCCTTTCACAGGATGGAGTGGAAGCTCCAAAGCAGCCTCTCCAGCCAGCCCCACTGGGGTTTGTCACTGCTCCTCGTCCCTCTGGGCTGTCCCAGCCCCTCTGTCCCTGCCTGACCCACTGGGATCACACTGGGATAAACGGCAGTGCTGGGTGTGCAATTCCCACATATCCCATCTCCGCAGAGGCTCAGGGAAAGTGAGAGCTGGGGGTGCTCAGCTGGAGAGGAGAAGGCTCCAGGGAGAGCTCCCAGCCCCTGGCAGGGCCCCAAGGGGCTCCAGGAGAGCTGCAGAGGGGCTGGGGACAAGGCCTGCAGGGACAGGACACAGGGAATGGGCTTTCAACTGATGGAGAATGGATTGAAATGGGATCTTGGGCAGGAATTCCTCTCTGTCAGGGTGGTGGGCTGGGATTGCCAGAGCAGCTGTGGCTGCCCCTGGAGCCCTGGCAGTGCCCAAGGCCAGGCTGGACACTGGGGCTGGGAGCACCTGGCACAGGGGGAGGTGTCCCTAGGGGTGGAATTGGATGAGTTCTGAGTTCCTTTCCCACCCAAACCATTCCCTAATTCCATGATTCTGTGGAAGGTGGACACAGCTGTGTGTGCACAGGAAGGATGATTCCATCACCAGCAGTTCCCTGCAGGCGTTCAGAGCAAGATGCAGAACAACTCATCCCTCCTGATTCCCTCCAGCCAGGGCAAAATCCCACCAGGGGCAAAATCCCACAGGATCTCCCTGAACAGGACACAGGCAGAGCAATCCCAGAGACAGGGATCACGTCCCAGGGCAGGGATCACATCCCAGCGGCAGGGATCACGTCCAGGGCAGGGATCACATCCCAGGGCAGGGATCACGTCCCACAGACAGGGATCACATCCCACAGACAGGGATCACATCCAGGGCAGGGATCACATCCCAGCAGCAGGGATCACATCCCAGGGGCAGGGATCACATCCCAGCAGTGCTCCCCCGAGCTGCTCTGCCCGAGATGGATCTCAAAGCTCCAAACTCAGCCTGTCCCCAGAACATCCTCACCCTGCTTCCCTCAACGGCCCCGTTCCATTCCTGGAACTCTGGGAGAGTTCCACTTCTCTTTAACAGCCCTGGCCCCAAGAAAAGCTGACCCTAAATCCTCAGAACCCATTAAAAACTGCCAACGAATAAATAAATAATCACCCCTAAATCCCAAACTGCCTCATGCTTAAAACTTTGCAACTTCCAAACCTTTTCCATGAGTTCTGGACTACGCTTTATTCATTTTTATTTTTTTTTTCCCTTCATCCTAAGCCTGCCAGTTGTTTGGAAACAAGGGCTGGATGTTGGGAAGGGGGGTGCCGGGAGGGAAGGAAACGCTGCTGCTGCCACAACCCGGAGCGAGGAGCAGCGGTGACTCAGAAACGCCAGGCACATGAATATGGAAATGCCGAACCGGGGGAATTCAAAAAAAAAAGAAAAAAAAAAAAGGCTCCAACACCAGCCGCGGGCTGAGCAGCCACAACAAGGCCGGGGTGGATGTGGGGAGAGCGAATGGAAGAGGAGAGCCAGCTGCCCAAAAAGGCTGAGCAGCGCCTGCCCCGGCAGGATCCCGGTCCTACGCCCGGGGAGGGATGGGATGGGATGGGATGGGATGGGATGGGATGGGATGGGATGGGATGGGATGGGATGGGATGGGATGGGATGGGATGGGATGGGATGGGGCTGGATCTGATGGGATGGGATGGGATGGGATGGGATGGGATGGGATGGGATGGGATGGGATGGGATGGGAATTCCCCTCCTGCTGCTGCTGCCAGGGATGGCTTGGGAATCGCGGTGATCGGTTAATTCATGTTTTTTTTATGATGATGTTGTATTGGTGAAGGGTGAATTGTGTTTTTTTTGTTTTGTTTTGTTTTTGTTTGTTTTTTTTTTTGTTGGTTTGGTTTGGTTTGGTTTGGTTTGGTTTTTTTTTTTAATAACGGCGTTGTAATAAGTAAAGGATAAAGTTTACAGTTCTCAAAGAAACTTAAGAGTCCCGGAAGGGAGCAGGGCTGGAGAATTTTGCAGAGATTTCCCTCATCTCTGGAGCAGGAATCAAGGAATTATAATACCAATGAGAGGTGGAGAGCAACCCGGGATGATCAGCATCTGATAAGGATCTTATCTGGGATATGAAGGGTACTCCAAGAACCTCCAACACCCAGGAGATCCTTTTTGTAACTCCTCAACCAGATAGAAGACAGAAGAGACGTCTGGAATTCCTGAACTAAAGATTTCTGATAAGGAACAATTGAGCCTTTTGAGGGTCTGAATCTTCAAAAGACAGATTTACAATGTCCCCCCAGACTGTGTGGAGAACCACAGATAAACTGTGTACTTAAGAGGGGTCTTGAAACCAAAATGAATATTTGAATCATGCATTAGCTCATTTAAATATGTAACACCAAGACTTTCAAATACCAAAGAATTTAAAATGGGTGGGGTGTGTTGCTTTGCACCCTCAGCTGAGGAGCTGTCTTCTTCTGTCTCCTTCTTGTCTATTTTTATTCTATTTTCTTTTTATTAAAGTATATATATAATATAAATTATATATATATAATATATAAATTATATATAATATAAATTATATATATAATTTATAAATTATATAAATATTTTATAGTATATATAATATATAAATTATAAATTAATATAAAAAGGTGAAACGTCGTTTTTCACAAGGACATCTCCTCACTCCTCACCTTCCCTGATGCCTCCCAAACCCTTTCTCTTTCCCAGCAATGATGCTGCTTTTTTCCCCCAAACACAACGAATTCCAGAAAAAAAGAAAAAAGAAAAAAAACCCACGGCCCCGAGCTTCCCAGCATCGACACTGAAACGATCCAACGGCGCATTAAACAAATATTCCCTGTCCTCTAATGTCCATTAGGGTTTTTCTGGCATTACGGACATAAATCAAAGGATTCTCTTTATTCCAGCTTATTCTCCACTTAAAAAAAAAATAAACATGATGCTGCATTTTTAAGATGATTTTTTTCTCCACTGGGGGAAAAAAAATAAAAAAAAAAAAAGCCAAGTTGCAGGGAGGTGGGATAAAAAAATATTCCCAGTTCCCGTTATCCTGGAGCTGAGTGCTGAGCTCCTGGTGAGCTGGGAACGAGCTGTACGGGGCGGGGGGTGGGGTTGGTGTCACCTCAATGTCACCTGCCCTGGCTATGGGACAGGAACAGGGGATGGGGTTGGTGTCGCCTCAGTGTCACCTGTCCTGGCCATGGGGACAGGAACAGGGATGGGGTTGGTGTCACTTTGGTGTCACCTGTCCTGGTCATAGGGACAAGGGGTGGGGTTGGTGTCACCTCAATGTCACCTGTCCTGGTCATAGGGACAAGGGGTGGGGTTGGTGTCACCTCAATGTCACCTGTCCTGGTCATAAGGACAAGGGGTGGGGTTGGTGTCACCTCAATGTCACCTGTCCTGGTCATAGGGACAAGAACAGGGGTGGGGTTGGTGTCACCTCAGTGTCACCTGTCCTGGTCATGGGGACAGGAACAGGGGTGGGGTTGGTGTCACCTCAGTGTCACCTGTCCTGGCCATGGGGACAGGAACAGGGGTGGGGTTGGTGTCACCTCAGTGTCACCTGTCCTGGCCATGGGGACAGGAACGGGGGTGGGGTTGGTGTCACCTCAATGTCACCTGTCCTGGCCATGGGGACAAGAACAGGGGTAGGCTTGGTGTCACCTCAATGTCACCTGTCCTGGCCATGGGGACAAGAACAGGGGTAGGCTTGGTGTCACCTCAATGTCACCTGTCCTGGTCACAGGGAGAGGAACAGGGATAGGGTTGGTGTCACTTTGGTGTCACCTGTCCCAGCCATGGGGACAGGAACAGGGGTGGGGTTGGTGTCACCTCAATGTCACCTGTCCCAGCCATGGGGACAAGAACAAGAACAGGAAGCTGGGGCTGAGCAACACAAAAGGAATTCGAAAGGAGCAGGGGCTGGGGTTGGTGTCACCTCAGGAGATAAATAACCCATCCCAGGAGCAGGGACGGGCACCAGCCCCATCACCTTCACCCCAGGCTGGTCTCCCGTCAGCTGGGAAGGAGCAGCACAGCAGGAATCTGCCAGGACCTTCCTCTGGAGGCAGAAATACCCTTGGATTGAAGAGCCCAACAGGGGCAGCTTTTTCCATCATCCCCACCCCCGGCTGCCACCGAGCAGCTCCACCTGCAGCTCCCCCTGGATTGCAGCCGGCAGCTGCAAATCCAGGCAGGAATCCTGCCAGCTGCAGAGCCCCATCCTCAATCCAGGCAGGAATCCTGCCAGCTGCAGAGCCCCATCCTCAATCCAGGCAGGAATCCTGCGAGCTAAGGAGCCTCATCCTCAATCCAGGCAGGAATCCTGCCAGCTGCAGAGCCCCATCCTCAATCCAGGCAGGAATCCTGCCAGCTGCAGAGCCCCATCCTCAATCCAGGCAGGAATCCTGCCAGCTGAGAAGCCCCATCCTCAATCCAGGCAGGAATCCTGCCAGCTGAGAAGCCCCATCCTCAATCCAGGCAGGAATCCTGCCAGCTGCAGAGCCCCATCCTCAATCCAGGCAGGAATCCTGCCAGCTGCAGAGCCCCATCCTCAATCCAGGCAGGAATCCTGCCAGCTGCAGAGCCTCATCCTCAATCCAGGCAGGAATCCTGCCAGCTGCAGAGCCTCATCCTCAATCCAGGAAGGAATCCTGCCAGCTGAGAAGCCCCATCCTCAATCCAGGCAGGAATCCTGCCAGCTGCAGAGCCCCATCCTCAATCCAGGCAGGAATCCAGCCAGCTGCAGAGCCCCATCCTCAATCCAGGCAGGAATCCTGCCAGCTGCAGAGCCCCATCCTCAATCCAGGCAGGAATCCTGCCAGCTGCAGAGCCCCATCCTCAATCCAGGCAGGAATCCTGCCAGCTGCGGAGCCCCATCCTCAATCCAGGCAGGAATCCTGCGACCTGCAGAGCCCCATCCTCAATCCAGGCAGGAATCCTGCGAGCTGCAGAGCCCCATCCTCAATCCAGGCAGGAATCCTGCCAGCTGCAGAGCCTCATCCTCAATCCAGGCAGAGCCCGGCAGCCGGCGCCACGCCGGGAGCAGGGGGGAGGTGTGTGGACAAATTAATTATCTGCCCGAGGCGAGCTGATATTCCCCCCTTAACTGGGTCAAATAAACTCCAGCGGATCCTCCCGCTGCCTGCCTCTCTCCTTAAAAATAAAAAAATTAAACCCCCCCTCCAAAAAAAAAAAAAAACCCCACTAAAAAAAAACCCCAAAAAACCACAAAAAACCACAAAAAACCCAAAAAACAAAAAAACCCCAAACAAAAAAAAAAAAACCAAAAAACCCCCCAAAAAACCCCCAAAAAACAAAAAACAACCCACAAAAAGAAAAAAAAACACAAAAAAACCACCCCAACCCCCCCAAAAAAACCCCACAAAAAAAAACCCACAAAAAAAACCCTACAGAAAAAAAAACAAACAAACAAAAAAAAACCAAACAAACAAAAAAAAACAAACAAAAAAACCACAAAACAAACAAACAAACAAAAAAAAACCCCAAAAAAATGGAACTGCAGGTTCAAGTTTAAGGAGCTGAGATTCCAGCCAGGAATGGCTCTGCAGGCTGGGGCTGCACTGGAGGGGAGGAGAAGGAGCCAGTGCTGAGCACGTTGGTGCCCAACGTGTCCAGGACCAGCCCTCGGCGCTTCCAGCTGCAGGGAGCAGCTCGGCTTTGGATGCATTAGGAACAAGTCCTTGGGATTTTCACCTTTAAGCCACGGGTGGTGCAGTGCCCGAGGCAGCTCTGGCGTTCCTGTGATCCAGGGGGAGTGTCCCAAAGGCAGATCCCCTCTGCCTCCATCCCCTGTCACTGCTGGGATCTCAGCTTTTATTATTTCCCAGATCCTGTACTGCATTAGTGCAAAACTCCAAACTCCAAACAGAGTGGCAGTTACTGACTCCACATTTTTGGTCAGACAGAGCAATTCCTCTCTGGGCCTGAAACTCAAGGACACCCTGCAGCCTCTTTGCCCGAAAGCCCCTTAATTGCAAAATCGTAATAATTTGGAGGGAGGGGGTTTACATTCTCCATTCCAAGGGAAGCTCCAGCTCTCCCTGGCAGACACCTGTCTTTCCAAACCTGGACAGGGGCACAGAGCCTCTGTCCCAGCAGGAGAGTTGGGGAGGGAACGGGAATTCCCCCAGCACATCTGGGGAGGGAAAAGCAGCAGCAAGGAAGGAAACCCCACGGGTGGGTCACAAAGGGTGGGGACAGCCCAGCTCCACCCCAGAGCAGGGATTTTGGCACTCCAGCAGAATCAACATCAACAAGGGCTCAGAACGGCACTGGTGGCCAAAAAAATTTCCTGCCCAAACCCACTCCTGGTCTCCAGCTGATTTGGGGCTGTGGAGCCAGAATGTGTATTCTATTTCAGTTCCTAAAAGCAGCTGGGAGATGGTTTTTTTTTCTTTATCTCGTGTAACTCTGGGGAGGGGGGCGGTGCCTGCTGATAAGGGCCCAGCTGTTCACACCAGGTGGGGCAGTGTTCCTTATCTCTGTCACCACCTGCCCTCCCTCCAGGGGATCTCTGCTGCTGATGGGCCATGGAGGCTCAGCAGGGACAGGACACATTCCATCATCCCACTGGGAGAGGCTCCACCCAGTGGGAGGAGCCAACCATTCCTGCCTGGATAAAAACGGAGACTCAGGAACACAGAAAGGATCCAGCTTCACCCGATTTCTGGAGGAAGACTGAACCTTTCTCACTCACTGGACCCTTTTCACCACCACTGGACCCTTGTTCTACAGGATCATCTCTGCTCCACCAGAACCACCTCTGCCACTCCAGAAGGACTCACTTTTGGACTGCTCCCAACCCCCTGACCAACAGGGTGTCAGGGTGGAGCTCTGACTCTGTCAAGGTTTTCCAAAATTGTTGTTTGTTTGTTTGCCAGTTTGGTTGGGTGGTTTTTTTTCTACTCCATTTGTATTATTACTATTCCCAGTAAAGAACTGTTATTCCTGTTCCCAAATCTTTGCCTGAAAGCCCCTTGATTGCAAAATTATAATCTGGCAGGAGGTGAGGGGTTTACATTCCCCATTCTAAGGGAAACTCCAGCTTTCCCTGGCAGATATCTGTCTTTCCAAACCAAGACACCAGCTGTGAGCAGGAGCCTCCACCCCAGGAGCTCGTGTCATTTAGGGTCAGTGGGATAATATCTGGGGTTGAACCACGGAATTTCATCCTGAACAGTCAGTGCCGTGATTTTTAGCACCGCAGCAATTCCTGATTTACTCCCAGGCCCTCCAAACAATCCCTGGAAAACTGCTGGCTCCTCAAGCTTTTGGAAAGCCTCAAATCAAGGCACAGCTGAACACATAAAAAAAACACGCTTTCTTTCTTTAAAGCACCAAAAGATTTTTAAACCAAACAAAATAAATCCTCCCCCATCCATCCCAAAAACCTCATCTCACCTTTGCTCACATTTCCTGAACTCAGCTCACCTTCAGCTGCAGCATTTGTGTGAAAATCAGGTAAGAATTAAAATGGGGTTTTATAAAAAATTCCTTTTTTTTTTTTTTTTTTTTTTTTGCACTGAGCTCTAGGCCCCACCAGTGGAAAATGAAGTGCCTTTGGAATGAACAGCTGCACTTCAGATTTCTGTTTAATTAAAAAAAAACAGCTGGGCTGAAAAGTGGCAGCTCCTCAAGAGCTGATAAGTGCATTTCCCACTAATCTACAGAGTGCTCCATCAGAGATAGAAATATCACAGAAATATATATATACACACACATATATACATATATAATTGCAGGTATTAGCTTTGCAAAATGCCATATTCCACTGAGGAATATTCCATGTTTGCCACATTCCCAGGAAGAGCTTGGCCCCACAAAGGGCTCTCAGTTGGGCATCTGAATAAATCTTTTAAATAAATGGAATTATAATTAAATCTGCCCAGCTCCCACCAAAATCACCCAGCCTGGGCAGGCTCCTGGATCCCACAGGGAGCCTGAGGGCAGCACAAAATCCTCTGTCTGCTCCTGGAATCTGGGCATCCCCCAGTGAACCCAATCCCATTTTGGGGCCACAGAAACCCAATAAAATCCTGCTGGGGCTGAACCTCCAGCAACATGGACAGATGGAAAAGGGGGGATTCTGTCCCTCTGCCCTGCTCAGGTGATTCCCCACCTGCAGAGCTCGGAATTCCAACATCAGCAGCACCTGGAGAGAGCCCAGAGGAGCCCCTGGAGCTGCTGCAGGGCTGGAGCCCCTCTGGAGCCAGGCTGGGAGAGCTGGGGGTGCTCAGCTGGAGAGGAGAAGGCTCCAGGGAGAGCTCCCAGCCCCTGGCAGGGCCCAAAGGGGCTCCAGGAGAGCTGCAGAGGGGACAAGGCCTGCAGGGACAGGACACAGGGAATGGGCTTTAAACTGATGGAGAATGGATTGAAATGGGATCTTGGGCAGGAATTCCTCTCTGTCAGGGTGGTGGGCTGGGATTGCCAGAGCAGCTGTGGCTGCCCCTGGAGCCCTGGCAGTGCCCAAGGCCAGGCTGGACACTGGGGCTGGGAGCACCTGGCACAGGGGGAGGTGTCCTTGGGGGTGGCACTGGGTGAGTTTTGAGGTCCCTTCCCAACCCAACCCATCCCAGGATCCTGTGATGATCCCCGGGAATGAGGAGCTGTGGATGCAGTGGGAGTGAGGCAGAAACAAAGGGCTGGGATCGCAGTGGGAATCCAGGCCTGCACATTTTGGGGCACAGGGGGGGATTTTGGGGGTCTGCACCCACTCTGACATTCCCAGCTGAGACTGAGGCCCTGTCCAGCCCAGGAGGTCCCTCCACAACCTCGTTTTCCATTCACTTTTCTCTCCCTGCACACCTTGAGGCTCTTACCAGGCCCATGCAAACACTGCTGTGGAAGCAGGGGATGCTCCTGACAGCACAAATCTCCTCTCCCAGCACCACTGAGCCCTTTGGGCTCCCTCAGCACCAGGAAACAGCTCAGAGGGGCAGCAAAAAACCCCAGGAGCAGCTGAGATCCAGTGAGTGGAGCCTTTTATGGGCAGCCCCATCCCAGGGTTCAAATCCACGTGGCAGGGAAGGGATTCCCACCAGGAATCTACAAATCGTTTCTGATTACTATGGATTCAAACTCCCTGGCTTCTGCTTCCAGATTCTGCCCCAAAGCTCCATCCAGGCCCAGCACAAAACCAGCCCAAACACACCTGGGACACCCTGGATTGGTTTGAATTATCCAGCAAATGTCCAAAGTCAAAGCAGTTCAAGACCCTGCTGAGGGTTTTCCACCATCCCAGTAAAAAGCATCAGCGCAGCTCTGGGTGTTTTGGGGTGATTCTGCATCTAAAGGTGAAAATTGCTGTTTTCTTGGTTCATTGTTTGTAGCCCAGGGGTCTCTGCACAGAGCAGGGGGGTCTCAAACAAACCCTTGGATTTAGTTGGAGCCAACTGAACCTGTGAGAGCAAACACAGCCCCACGGCTGAGACTGAGCTCCCAGATCCGACCAAGACCAAACAAAAATCATCCCAACACCTCCCAAAATAAAGAAGAATTCAAGCATACGGTGCTGTCAGGGCATCCCAAGTCCCACAGGGAAGGAATCCCTTTTTTCCCTCTGGAATTCCTCCTCCCAGCGGTGCCTCCAGGCTCTGAACGCTGTGATCCAAGCCCAGGGCACCTCAGTTTAACATCTGCTTTCCCTTCCTGCCCTCTGCACCTTTGATCCAGCATCTGGAGAGGGTTTAGCACAGTTTACCTCCTCTGGGTGTGCTCCAGATGGAGGAGGAGGAAACGTGGAGCCACAGGAAAGGGAGGGGATTGGGATCCCAAAATCCCAAACCCTGAGTGTAGCCACGGTTTCGTGCCAGCCACGTTTTGATTTCAAGAAATTCTGTTCCCAGGGACAAAATTGGTAAACAAGGCCATGTTATCGTAAACTAACACATTTTTCTACACGCTTTCCCAAAGGAAGGACTTTGCTTGGTGGTCTCCTCAAGCGACCAATGGGTCCAGGAATCCCACCTCTGAGGTGGGCGCATTGTAGAAAGGCATAAAATAAGTTTGGAGAATAAACCGAGACTCCTCCTAGGAGTCACAGCCTTCTGAACAAGGTTTGCATCTTCCTTTCGTGTCCAACAGCGACACCTGAGCTCCTGTCCCAGGTGTGAACCAGGGGATGGGGAACTTCTCCCTGTGTCCGTTCCCTGGGGGTGCCATGTAGTCACTGCCTGTCATGTTTGGGTTTTCTCAGGTTCTTTCTCAGGGACCTAAACTGGTAAACAAGGTCACACTCTGTAAACTCTCTTGTTTTTCACATTTCTCTCCTAAGGAGGGACTTTGCTTGTTGATCCTTGGTGTGACCAATGGTTCAAAGGATCCCACCTCTTAGGTGGACACATTGTAGAAAGGTATAAAAATAAGTTCAGAGAATAAACCAGCCCCTTTTCAGAGCATCAGCCTTCTGAATTCACGAGTCTGTGTCTTTCCTTCGTGTCCAACAGCGACACCTGAGCTCTCGTCCCAGCTGTGAACCAGGGGATGGGGAACTTCTCCCCGTGTCCTTTCCCTGGAGGTGCCACATCAGGGGCTGCACGAGTGGGACTTCAGATGCTCTGGGGTAATTGCAAAGCCAAAACAGGAGGGGTTTTTTTTAGCTCTTTTCCTACTGATATGAGGGAAAGGTTCTTCCCCCAGAGGGTGCTGGGCACTGCCCAGGCTCCCCAGGGAATGGGCACGGCCCCGAGGCTGCCAGAGCTCCAGGAGCCTTTGGACAGCGCTCCAGGGATGCCCAGGCTGGGATTGCTGGGGGGTCTGGGCAGGGACAGGAGCTGGGCTGGATGATCCTGGTGGGTCCCTTCCAGCCCAGGGTGTTCTGTGGCTCTGTGATTCCATATTGGGAGTTCATTCACAGCCTGTGGGATTTACCCACATGGACAGGAACCCCCTGGCACCCCAGCCCAGCTGCATGGCCTGGAGTGACCAGGGGCTGCAGGTCTGCAGTGCAGCCACAGCCAACGATCCTGACCCTCTGACAGCTTTAGAGAGGCTGTCTCAGCCCAGGGCAGTGGGACAGACCCACTCATGTCTCAGCATCCTTCCCTGGAGATCCAGGACAGCGCTCCAGGGATGCCCAGGCTGGGATTGCTGGGGGCTCTGGGCAGGGTTTGGATTTGGGGTTGATCATTCCTGTGGGTCCCTTCCAGCTCAGCACATCCTGTGATTCCACACTTGTTGTATTCCTTTGGGAATGGTCTTCCCCTCAAAACCCCACCCAGAGCCTGTAACCCTTGGTCCGACCCTACCTGTCCCTTATCTCTGACCTCTGGCTTTGTGCCAGCTGTCCCATCCCAGACAGAGACCAGATACAAACCCCTGCTCCTCCCTGTTCTTCCTCTTTGCCTCCAGAACCCTTCAGGAATAAAGCCTTGGAACCCCCTGAGATCAGGACCCTCTTTTGGATTGCTTTTCCCTCTCCTGAAGCCGATCCCCCCAAAGCTCCCCAAAATCTGAGCCAGCATCGCGGCCAGGGGGGGTTAAAACTTCACACACTCAGGTGTCTCCTACACAAAATGTCACCCCCCAACCTTTCCATTTGTTCCTATTTTCCCAATACTTTCCCAGCTCCTGAATGAAGGAAATCCTTCCCTGAATGTTTCTGCTTTGGAGGAGCCCCAATTGATCAGCTCACCTGCAACTGATCAGCAATATCTGTCATTTATCAATTCACCTGCAATTTATCAATTCCTCTGTCATTTATCAATTCATCTGCAATTTACCAATTCCTCTGTCATTTATCAATTCACATATCATTTATCAGTTCATCTGCAATTTATCAATTAATCAGTAATTTATCAATTCATCTGCAATTTATCAATTCCTCTGTAATTTATTGGTTCATATGCAATTTACCAATTCCTCTATAATTTATCAGTTCACATGTAAATTTATCAGTTCATCTGCAATTTATCAGCTCACCTGGAATTGATCAATCCTCCTCTAATCTATCATTTCCCCTGTAAATGATCAATTCACCTGCAGCTGATCACCAATATCTGTCATTTATCAATTCATCTGCAATTTATCAATTAATCTGTAATTTATCAATTAGTCTGTAATTTATCAATTCATCTGCAGTTTATCAATTCCTCTGTCATTTATCAATTCATCTGCAATTTATCAATTCATCTGTCATTTATCAATTCATCTGCAATTTACCAAATCCTCTGTAATTTATCAGTTCACATGTAAATTTATCGGTTCATCTGCAATTTATCAATTAATCTGTAATTTATTCCTCTGTAATTTATCTGTTCACATGTAATTTATCAGTTCCTCTGTAATTTATCAATTAATCTGTAATGTATCAATTCATCTGCAATTTATCAACTTATCCGTAATTTATCAATTCATCTGCCATTTATCAATTCATCTGCAAATTATCAGCTCACCTGGAATTGATCAATCCACCTCTAACCTATCATTTCCCCTGTAAATGATCAACTCACCTGCAGCTGATCAGCTCCCCTGTAATTTATCAATTCTATCAGCTCCCCTTCCACCTTCAAACCCCCCAGGAGGGGTTTGGCTCCACATTTAGCACAAGGTAAGAGGGAAAAAAAAATAAAAAATTGGGAAACGCAGAGAAATGCCCTAAGCTGGAATTACCCAGATCCCTTCTGAGAGCAGTTTCGGGGCCCTGGGGGTGTTGCTGTCCCCCAAAGGCCACCCCTGCCCCTCCCCAGGTCACCCCGGCGCTTTTTGGGGATCAGCTGCTCCCCACCCCTCAGCACGGTGATAATCAGCTAATGACAGGCCACAAATAACCCCCGAAGCTGCTGCCCAGGGGAGTTCTGCCCGGATTAAAAAGCACATCAGAGCTCCTGGGCAATGACAGAGGCCAGGGGGACTGGGGAGCTTTCCCACTGTTTCCTTTCCCTGCAGCTTTGGGACTCTTTTTTCCCACTTTTTTTCTTTTTTTATGTTTTGTTTCTAAACCCTGAGACTCCTTTTTTCCACTTTTTTCTTTTTAATTTTTTTCTTTTTTTTAACCCTGGGACTCTTTTTTCCACTTTTTTTTTTTTTTAAATTTTTTTTAACCCTGGGACTCTATTTTCCCACTTTTTTCTTTTTTTATGTTTTGTTTCTAAACCCTGAGACTCCTTTTTTCCACTTTTTTTTTTTATTTTCTTTTTAAACCCTGGGACTCTTTTTTTCCACTTTTTTTTTTTTCTTTTTTTTAACCCTGGGACTCTTTTTTCCACTTTTTTTTTTTTTTTAAATTTTTTTTACGCTGGGACTCTTTTTTTCCCCACTTTTTTCTTTTTTTATGTTTTGTTTCTAAGCCCTGAGACTCCTTTTCTCCACTTTTTTTCTTTTTTTATTTTTTTTTAACCCTGGGACTCTTTTTTTCCACTTTTTTCTTTTTTTTTTCTTTTCCTTTCTTTTTTTTTTTTTTTTTTTTTTTTTTTTGGAACCCTGGGATTCTTCAAAGGGAATTTTCCCCCCCTTTGGACACCTGCTGGGTTGAAAGGCTCAGGGAAACCTCTTTAATTCGAACAAGGCCCCCGCTGCAAACAGACCCACTTGAAAGGAAAAGCACTCAGGAAATATTAATCCCCAAAAAAAAAAAAAATATAAAGAGGTGGGGGATCCATGTGTGTTCCTTTGAAAAGTTCTCCTGTCTGGGAGCTCCCACCTCGCCAGACCCCAGGATGGGTCACACCCCAGCTCTGGGGCGGGGGGCACAGCTTTGTTTTTATTCCTTTTGGAATATTTTCACCGTGGCTTAAACTCTAAAAAAAAAAACCCTCACGGTCCAGATCTGTCTTGGGTTGTGGAACTAAAAATGTGTATTCTATTTCATCTCCTAAAAGCAGCTGGGAGATGTGTTTTTTTTTCTTTATCTCCTGTAACTCTGGGGGAGGGGGGCGGTGCCTGCTGATAAGGGCCCAGCTGTTCACACCAGGTGGGGCAGTGTTCCTTATCTCTGTCACCACCCGCCCTCCCTCCAGGGGATCTCTGCTGCTGATGGGCCATGGAGGCTCAGCAGGGACAGGACACATTCCATCATCCCACTGGGAGAGGCTCCACCCAGTGGGAGGAGCCAACCATTCCTGCCTGGATAAAAACTGAGACTCAGAAACAGCAGGGATCTGGTTCCACCGGATTCCCGGAGTGAGAGCGGGACCTTCTCCCCATCCCTGGGACCTTCTCACCATCCCTGGACCCTCCTCACCATCCCTGGACCCTTCTCACCATCCCTGGGCCCTTCTCACCATCCCTGGGCCCTTGTTCTACAGGATCATCTCTGCCCCACCAGAACCACCTCTGCCACTCCAGGAGCACTCACTGTGGGCTGCTCCCAACCCCCTGACCAACAGGGTGTCAGGTTGTAGCTCTGACTCTGTCAGGGTTTTTCCAAAATTGTTGTTTGTTCGTTTGCTGTTTTGTTCCTTTGGTTTTGTTCTCTATTACATTTGTATTGTTAATATTCCCAGTAAAGAATTGTTCTTCCTATTCCCAAATCTTTGCCTGAAAGCTCCTTAATTGCAAAATTATAATTTGGCAGGGGGTGAGGGGTTTACATTCTCCATTCCAAGGGAAACTCCAGCTTTGCCTGGCTGATACCTGTCTGTCCAAACCAAGACACTGTCCCACTTGGAGCAGCTGATTGCACGGCCTGGAAACGCACCAGGATGTGTTTGATTAGCTGGAATTACAGGGATTTGTGAAAAATCTGGAGGTTTTTTGCAAGATCTAAAGGCAGTTTGGGGTGGAAAAGGATTCAGGAGCAGCCTGGTGCTGTGGAAGACACTGGAGGGGACACAAGAATTTACAAAAAAAACTTCATCAGAAATATTTGTTTCCAAATTAAATCTCTCAACTTAAGTGGGGGGAAAAAAAACCACCTCAAAGCATGGAAGCAGCTCTTTGGGCTCACCTGGAAGAGTTTTGAGGTAAAAATGCCACATCTGGGGAAATCTGGGATTAGGGCAAGGGCAGTGCACCCACAAGGGCCAGAGCCTTGGGATCACAGTTATTTGGGATCACAGTTATTTGGGATCACAGTTACTTGGGATCACAGTTATTTGGGATCACAGTTATTTGGGATCATGGTTAATTTCCCTGACTAAAAAATAATAAAAAAAAAACCAGATCTCCTCCGTGGCTCTTTTACTGAGCAGGTCAGGAGCGACTTGTGGTCTTTGCTGAAAAAGCAGGGATTTTCCCCCAAAAGTCAGTGTTTTGGAGAGGCTGGGATGTCCCCAAAGGCAGCTGGTGGCACCCAAGGAGGTGACGGGGCTGTGCCCACCTGTGTGAGGAGAACTGGGGGAGGAGGAGGGGGAAGGAATGAAAATCCCCTGGTGTCCACAATTCCCTTCAGGATTCCAAAGGCTGCTCCAGCGAAGGAGGTGAGGTCAGATGCTGGAATCCCTCCCTGGCAGGGTGGGCAGGGGCTGGGATGGGATTCCCAGAGCAGCTGGGGCTGCCCCTGGATCCCTGGCAGTGCCCAAGGCCAGGCTGGAGC
Organism: Phylloscopus trochilus trochilus; assembly: GCA_016584745.2. Lineage (NCBI taxonomy): Eukaryota > Metazoa > Chordata > Aves > Passeriformes > Phylloscopidae > Phylloscopus > Phylloscopus trochilus. Next base: position 141,957 of record WQNJ02000234.1, on the reverse strand, counting down.
AGCCTGGGGCAGCCAAGGTGTCCCTGCCCATGGGACCTTCCATGTCCCGACCCAAACCAGTCTGGAATTCTGCAGAGGGTGGAATTTCCAGGCTGAAAACTCCCGTAGCTCAAGGATTTCCCCGCTGCCTTTCCCTCCCCAACACCACATCAACATTTTTCTCAACACTCCCAGAACACTCAGGAAGAATTCCTCAAGAATTCCAGTGAGAAATTCCGGCAGAATTCCCTCCAGTGCCTGCCAGGCTGATCCCCAGGAGGAACAATGAGGGATTCCTCCTCGGCCAAGGGACAAATCCCACTTTTTTTTTTTTCCCAGAGCCTCCAGAGCCACAATCCCTCCCTTTGTCAGCGGGAAGCGCCGCACGGCTCCCAGCATCCCGGAGCTCCCGGGGGATGAGGGATGGCACAGAGTGAAACATCCCCCCACTGCCCCCCAGGCTCCTGTGGGGAGCTCAGTTCCTTGAGAGGCTTTGGAGGAACATCTCAGGGAAACAGGGTAAAAGATTCCCAAAGAGGCTCTCACCCCCTGGGATCAGCCCAAGGCTTTATTCTCCAAGGGTTCCAGGGCACAGAGAGAGAGAACAAGGAAGAACAGGACTTTATCTGGTCTCTGCTCAGGAGAGAGAGCTGGACCTGGGCCAATGGGGTCAAGAAAGGGTCAAACTCCATGGTCACAGGCTTCAGGGGGTTCTGGGGGAAAAACCATTCCCCAGGGGAATACAACACCAGAGCATTCCAAGAATTCCTGCAAACATCATCAGTTCCCTTCCCCAAGGGGATTTTCCCTCCTTTGCAGGGGTGGGAGCTGCAGGGAGCGCTCCCAGGGTTCTGGGGGAAAAACCATTCCCCAGAGGAATACAACAGGAGAGGGCACTGCCAGCACCAACCCAAACCTGTGGAGTTCTCCTTCCAAAAACTGGGAGAGTGAGATCCTCCCCCCGCCCGCTTTCCAGGCTCCTGTGGGGAGCTCAGTTCCTTGAGAGGCTTTGGAGGAATATCTCAGGGAAACAGGGTAAAAGATTCCCAAAGAGGCTCTCACCCCCTGGGATCAGTCCAAGGCTTTATTCTCCAAGGGTTCCAGGGCAGAGAGAGAACAAGGAAGAACAGGACTTTATCTGGTCTCTGCTCAGGAGAGAGAGCTGGACCTGAGCCAATGGGGTCAAGAAAGGGTCAAACTCCATGGTCACAGCTTCAGGGGGTTCTGGGGTTGAAAAACCATTCCCCAGGGGAATACAACAACAGAGCATTCCAAGAATTCCTGCAAATTCCCTTCCCCAAGAGGATATTCCCTCCTTTGCAGGGGTGGGAGCTGCAGGGAGCGCTCCCGGGGTTCTGGGGGAAAACCCATTCCCCAGGGGAATACAACACCAGAGCACTCCAAGAATTCCTGCAAACATCATCAGTTCCCTTTCCCAAGGGGATTTTCCCTCCTTTGCAAGGGTGGGAGCTGCAGGGAGCACTCCCAGGGTTTTTCCTTAGGGGAGGGAGGTGCTGGGCGCTGTCCCCTCGGTGTCCTTGTGGGGACTGGAGGTGCAGAAAAGCCCGGAGTGAAGCTGCCAGCCCCAGCTGAGGCTGCCTGCCTGGAAGGTGTGGAAGTTTCTCCCTGCCCCGTGTTTTGTTTATTTTTTTGGGGGGGAATTTTGGGTGTGGCAGAGCCGGCTGTAGATGAGGTGGGAGAATTTCATGTTCCTCGGAGCCCTCACCTGAATCCTTCCTCTTTTCATGTGAAACCACCCCCCGTGTCCCGTCACCCTCTGCCCAGGGATAAAAAGCCTCTCTGCCTCTTTTTAATCTGCTCCCTTCTCTAAGTCCTGCTTAGGTCAAAAGCTGAGCTCAGCTCCTTCGCTTTTTCACCAGCTGCATTTTAAAATATAAATACCTTGTGTAAGAATTGCCTTTGTTTGTTTGTTTGTTTTTGAAAAATGGGTGGGATGGGTGGGGACAGGATGGGATGGGATGTGATCCATGGGATGGGATGGGATGGGATGGGATGGGATGGGATGGGATGGGATCCATGGGATGGGATGGGATCCATGGGATGGGATGGGATGCGATCCATGGGATGGGATCCATGGGATGGGATGGGATCCATGGGATGGGATGGGATCCATGGGATGGGATGGGATGGGATGGGATCCATGGGATGGGATGGGATCCATGGGATGGGATGGGATGGGATGGGATCCATGGGATGGGATGGGTTTAAGTTCCCTCCCAACCCCAAGCACTCTGGAATTCCACGGCTCCGTGTCCCCCTGGGATCCTGCAGTGGAGCTGAGGGTGATGTCCCCTGGCAGGGTGACCCACAGGACACCTCCAAACTCCCCCCTTGCACCTGGAACATTTTTTTTCCCTGTCCTTCTTTGCTTGGAGCCAGCGAGAAATTCCACATTTCTGACTTCCAAGGAGAAACACCTGCCTGGAATGAACTCCGGTCTTTTCCCCATTTCCCCCCTCCAGGAATCCACCCCTGACATGTCAGGGGCACTGCTGGGAATTCCCGGTATTTGGGCAGGCAGGGAGTGCATCCTCCCAAACCCTCAGCTCCCCTTTCCAGCCCCACCTGTCGGACTTGGAGCCAGCTGCTCCTCCAGCTGGGAATTCTGCAGGATTTGTGACTTTTTTTCCTGCTGGAGAATTTGGGACCAAGCAGCAGCCAAATGGCTGCTCTCGGGAGGGCTGGTGGCTTTTCACCTTTTCCCCGTCTGCCACACGAGGAAAAGGGGAAAGGGAGGGAGTTTTTTGTTTTTTTGGGTTTTTTTTTCCCCTTCCAGCCTCCAAATCCCTCTGGAAAAGGAAAAGTGAGAGGTCACAGCCTGGCATTCCCCGAGGGCTGAGGGTGTCGATGATTTCCAGGTTTTTATTTTTTGTTCCTTAAAGGAAAATAAAATGTGGAAATACTGAAAACCGTCACATTCTCCTTTGACAAAGAAGCGTTTTTATGCTCCATCCAGACACCTGAAGTCCTCCCAGCAGCTGGCACAGAAAACCCCAAAGCAGGTCATGGAAAGAAACTCTTGGAAAAATCAGAGAATAAACTGAGCTGGGAGGGACCCACAAGGATCACCCAGCCCAGTCCTGGCTCTGCTGCAGAAGTTTCTGTTCCTGCACCCTGCAGGGTGAGGAACACGGGCAAAGAATATCAACTTTAAATTCAGAAACTACTGAAAAAGATAAAAAAATTCCCAAACTCCTTGTGGACACACGCACTAAAAACCATCCCTGCCGTATTCAAGTCAAATTACTCCGAGCTAATTAAATCATCGGGGTTGCAACAGCACTGAAGGTTTTAAAGGCAAAAAAAAAATCCAAAAAACCAAAAAAAACCAACAAAAAAAAGCCTTTAAATTGCTCACAAGTCCCACAAAAAACCATTTCTGTGTGGTCATTTCTCTCCTCAGGGCGGGCTTTACCCGGCACTATTATTTCATTAACAGCTCGAAATTAATCAACCTGTAATTCACAGAGGGGGCACAGGCTATTACAAACAGCAAAGAATTTCAATTCCATTCGCGGCTGCTGCACCTCTGAACCCACCCATCTCTGATTTAACTAAAAACTGCCTTGAACTAAAACTGAGACTCTCAAACCAAGGAAAAGGTGAAGTTTTGGGGTTGGATGGGATGGGATGGAAGCTCTCAGAGGGCTCCTCGTGCTCTGGAAGGACAAAGTGACACTTTGGGGACACTTTTCACCGAGCAAAGGTGCTCCAGAGTGCTGGGAAACGCCTTTCTAAAAACCAGGAATCAGCCTCCCTCTCCCCCCAGCTTCTCCTTTTCCAGGTGTGCAACCTTTTCGCCAGGTGCTAAAAATAAACCCGGAGCAGGAGAAAAAAAAAAAAAAAATTAGAAATCGCTCGCAACAGTAAAATACAAATAAATCACGGTGAGGAAGATGAAAAGAAGGCTGAGTCAGGCCCAGAATCCTGAGGATATTCCCAGATCTGAGGTGGGGGAGCAGGAATTCCTGAGAGAACCAGGCTGGATCCTGCAATTCCTCCCTCCTGCTGCCAAATCCCGGGATTAGCCCCGGCTTGTTGCGGCAATCCCCTCTCCCAAAAAGAGCCGGAGCAGCATCAGCTCCAGGTATTCGCTGCATTTGTTCTGGAAATGATGAGCTTTGATCTCCCCGATAACAGGGTGGGGGGAGGAACTGAGGCTGGCAGCACAGAAAATCGGGAATTGCTCTATTCGGCATCCCTAAATCCCTGCTGTTGAACGGAGAGCGGGATTCTTCAGGCTGGGAGAGAAGAGGGGAGAGGCTCCAGCATCCGGCGTTCCCAAACTTTCCAAGCACTGCTGCCTCTTCTCTCATTTAAAAAAAAAAAAAAAACCAACAAGCAAAAAAAAAAAAACACCCAAAAAAACCCAAACAAACAAAAAAACCCACAAAAAACAAACAAAAAAACCCCACAAAAAAAAACACCAAAAAACCCCACAAAAAAACCAAAAATACCCACAAAAAAACCCCCAACCAAAAAAAAAAAAAACCAAAAAAAAACCCACACAAAAAACCTCCACAACAAATAAAGAAAAAAAAAAGAAAAAAAATAAAAAAAAGAAAAAAAGAAAAAAAGAAAAAAAAGAAAAAAAAGAAAAAAAGAAAAAAAAAGAAAAAAAAAAGAAAAAAAAAGAAAAAAAAAGAAAAAAGAAAAAAGAAAAAAAGAAAAAAAGAAAGAAAAAAAAAGGAAAAAAAGAAAAAACCACCACAACAACAAAACAAACAACAAAAGTTTTATTCTTTGTACAAATAAATATGTATACACATAATTCTGCTCTGGGGGGGGTCATCACCTCATGAGGAAAAAAAAAAAAGCAGAAAAACACTTGGAGGCATTAAATAACCAAAAGAAAGTGCACTTTTTTTAATATTTAAATTTTTTTTTTTTTTTGAAAGTGCCGTTCCCCCCTGGCAAACGCTGCCCCGAAAGGAAAGGTCCCAGGAACGCTGCAGAAAATCAGGACTAAGCAGCAACGTTTGGTGTTCCAGAACACCATGGGGAGGGCGCCCCAGCAGGGATGGAAAAGCAGTGGGAGGTTACCAGGAAGACGCCCGGAAAATAAAAGCTCTAAAAAGAACATTTTCAATAAAAATCGCCCTAAAAGGAACATTTTCAATAAAAAAAATCCACATTAAAAAGTGGATAAATCCACTTTTAATCCACATAAACCCACATGGTATTTATGAGTGTGGACGAAAAACCTTTTACTCCGAATTGGGAGTTTTCAGGGAATTGAGCTTTTCTTTTTTTACTTTTACTGTCCTCTAGGAAATGTTCTGACCAAACCCACGGGATTTGATTGCTGCTCCCCTTTTCCACCCTGCTCCATCCTTCCTCGCAATCCTATTTTTTTGTTACCTTGTGAACTTTTCCTGTCTAATTGGGGGTTTTTTGGGGGTTTATTTTTCCTTTTTTTACCCATTCTGTCTCTGTTTATTTTACTTTCCTGGGAGCTCTGCTGCAGCCATGAGCGCTTTGCCACGAAAACTTTGTTAATGAATTAATTAATGGATGAGAGAGATGTGCTCTGCTCGTGGAGCCCAGGCTGGCTGGATATTCCAGCACCCAGCTATTTCTGGGTGGGTTTTAGATTGGTTTGATTAACTGACTTCTGAAAAAAAACCAAAAAACAAAAAACAACAAACCAACAAAAAAAAAAAAAAACCAAAAAAACCCAACCCAAACCAAACCAAACAAAAAAAACCCCAAAAAAACAAACCACAAAAAAACCCAAAACCACAAAAAAACTCCCCAAAAAACCCAATCAACCAAAAAAAAAAAAAAACCAACCAAAAAAAAAAAAACCAAAAAAACCCACCAAAAAACACAAAAAAACCCCCAAACACACCACCCCAACAAAATAGTGTTTTGTAAAAATCCCAGGTTTTTCCACCAGATATTTCCACAGATACCCCTAAGGATTCCTGCTCTGAGTATGAATGATAATTGTCAGGTTATTGATGGGGAAAATCAAAGAGAAAGGAAAGAAAATCACATTGGAAACACTGCTCTGCTCCCCCCTGCCCTGCCTCAGCTGGGTTTTACATTCCCAGGAAACTCCATCCTGAATTTGGAGCCAGGAAATTCCAGCACCCAGCTGTTTCTGTGTTTTTAATACAGAAAAATCTCCAAATGTAGCTGTGCTTTATATTGGTTTCATTAACTGACTCCTGACAATAAAAATAGGTGTTCTGTAAAATCCCAGGTTTTGCCACCAGGTATTTCCACTCAGGCTTCCTGCTCTAAAAATGATTAAAATCTCTGAGAGAATCCAGAGCTTGGCAAGCTGAGGGAGAGCAATTCCCTCCAAAGGAGCACTCACCTGCAGTGTCATGAATAACAAATTCATTGATCAGGGGATAAATGCAATGCAGGAGCCCAGAACTCATTAGTGATCCGACAACCCCGGCCTGGGGATCCCAAAATGAAACTGGAAATTTCCCCTCCTCCCTTTTCTAACTTCCCTTGCAAGTTAAAATGATTGAAATCGTAAAATTCTGATCTCCTTGGAATCCTCAGAGGTCCATGTCTGCTCCAGGGATACACAGAATGGGTTGGAAGGAGATGGATGGAGACCCCAGCTCTGCTCCAGGTGAGCCCTTCCTGAGAACTGCCAAGTTTTCCCATCCACCCATGGATGTCCATCCACCCCCAGTGCCATGGGCAGCAGGAAAAGGGGAGATTCTGTCCCTCTGCCCCCCTCAGGTGATTCCCCACCTGCAGAGCTCGGAATTCCAACATCAGCAGCACCTGGAGAGAGCCCAGAGGAGCCCCTGGAGCTGCTGCCAGGGCAGGGAGCAGAGTTTGGGTTTCCAGAGATCCCAGGGACTCTTTCCAGCCTCCTCTTCCTCCCCCCTCCTGAGCAATCCAGGCAGATCCCGCTCCCACCTTGGGGTGTGTTCCCAGCACGGGAAGGACCTGGAGCTGCTGGGGAGAGCCCAGAGGAGCCCCCGGAGCTGCTGCAGGGCTGGAGCCCCTCTGGAGCCAGGCTGGGAGAGCTGGGGGTGCTCAGCTGGAGAGGAGAAGGCTCCAGGGAGAGCTCCCAGCCCCTGGCAGGGCCCAAAGGGGCTCCAGGAGAGCTGCAGCTGCGTTCCCTGGGGAGCCTGGGCAGTGCCCAGCACCCTCTGGGGGAAGAACCTTGCCCTGCTCTGCAGCCTCAGCCTGCCCTGGCTGCTGCCCCTGTCCCAGAACAGGGATGGGAGCTGCCCCTCGGGAGGAGCTGCAGATCCCTGAGTGTCACAATTTGACACCAATGAACAACACTCACACACTGAGGTGTCCAAGGCACAAAGGGGCAGTTTAGTTACAGACCTCAACATTTACAGAATTCCAACAGTGACCATGGATTGGAGGATGGAAATTGTCCTCTCCAACCACACTGGTCAAACCCAACAGTCCATCAATTCTCTCCTCCTCCATCCCTCAGCCCTTCTGGAAGCTGAGCTCAAAACCTGATGGGAGCCTCCTGGAAATATGGAAAGGGACCTGGGGACAAGGCCTGCAGGGACAGGACACAGGAAATGGCTTCCCAGTGCCCAGGGCAGGGCTGGCTGGGAGCTTGGGCAGGAATTGTTCCCTGGCAGGGTGGGCAGGGGCTGGGCTGGGATTGCCAGAGCAGCTGTGGCTGCCCCTGGAGCCCTGGCAGTGCCCAAGGCCAGGCTGGACACTGGGGCTGGGAGCACCTGGCACAGGGGGAGGTGTCCCAAGGTAGGGATGGAATGGGATGAGCTTTAAAGTGTCCTCAGTCCCAAACCTTTCTATATTTCCATGATTTTCACCTCCTGCTCACCTGGGTCCATCCCAACACAGGAACAGAGCAGAGACCTTCAGCTTAATCCTGGATTTCAAGCACCACCTCAAACCCCTCGTGCTCCAGCATCAATTCCCTTTTCCAGGGTGCTCCCAATAAGCACAAATCCCACAGCACCAAAACCAGGAGTGGGACTGGAGGAAAATCCCAGCCCAGGCTGGTTCTGTGCCCCAGGAGCTGCAGTTTGGGCGAGCAGCAATTCCCAGGGGATCAATCCCATCCCAGATTCCAGCAGGAATTTTCTATGGCACAAATCCCATCCCAAAGTCCAAATCCCATCCCAGATTCCAGTAGGAATTTTCTATGGCACAAATCCCATCCCAGAGTAAAAATCCCATCCCAAAGTCCAAATCCCATCCCAGGGTCCAGCAGCAATTCCCAGGGGATCAATCCCATCCCCGATTCCAGCAGCAAGGAAATGCCCTGAGCTCCTTTTCCCAGCTGAGGAATTCCAAGTGGAAATTTTCCCTGGTGGTTTTTTTTTTTCCTTTCAGCTTTGGGGGATTTATTTATTCCAGGGGCTGCTGCTCCATCAGCTCCCAGAAAATGCCTCTGTGGGAACAGCTCAGCTCTCCAGGTGAGTGAAACTCCTCCTGATTTAATTCAGGAATAAACCAAGCTCTTCAAACCTCTGAGCCTGAGTTCATCCTGATTTTCCAGCTCCAAAAAAAAATGGAAGATCCCACATGGACACCAGGAGGACGTGGAGTGAGGAGGGGGCAGAAACCCCCTGGGAGTCTGGACTCCTCCCCCCGTTTATTCCTATTTTTAACGAGGTTTAATTAAGCCACAACGCTGAAGGTGGGATTTTCAAAGCTCTGAAAGTGATTTAGGAGAATCCAGACTGCACAGGGCGGCCCAGGTGCTGAAAATCCTCACCTGGTGGAACAAAATCCAGCCTTTCCTGCAAACCAGCTGTGGATCCATCCCAAATAACCCAAAGTGTCCAGGAATTATGGATGATCCTGAGCTGAGCATGAGGTTAAGGTGATAAATTCAGATTTTCCTGCCATGTTCACAATCAAACTGTCAAACAAACATCTGAAGTGTAAAAAAAAAAATAAAAATCCCCAAATTCCCTGATTTTCTGTCTCCCAGCCAGGAGTGCTTGGGCAGAGTCACCCAGGGGTGACACCAAACTCACCCAAAATCAAATAATCAACCAAATCTGGCCAAATTCTCCCCTCAAGCTGCAGATCTGTTTAAGGCATTTAAGTTAATCTAAGCCTTTATATTGGCACAAGCTGTTTAAAATGATCTCAGGCTTTAGCTGGGTTTAAGCTGCTTATGCAGCTTTAAGGGTTTTAAAAGGGTTTAGCCTGGGGAAAAAAAAAACCATTTCCCAAAAAGCAGAGTGGGGTTTGTTGGGTGGGAGCTTGGCTCTGCCATTTTGTGGGGTTTGGAACAGGGGAAAACATCCAAGGGGAGTCAAATATTTGACTAAAAGTCAGAGTTAGTCAGGATCAAGGTACAAATACTGAGTTGAGAGGGGATTTGGGCTGGCCTAAGTGCAGGACAGGAGGGGAGTGGCAGGACAGAGGTAAAACACCAAGAGCTCGCTGAGAAAAGAGAAAGGAATCCCCTTTAAAAATGGCTCAAACACTTAACCCAACAATTCCACCTTGTTAAGAGAAGGAAGGCAAAATTCCAGTGCGTGAACCCAAAAAAATTCCAAGTAAAACCCATCCCAGAGTCCAGCAGGAATTACCTATGGTACAAATCCCATCCCAGAGCCCAGCAGGAATTCCCAGGGATACAAATCCCATCCCAGAGTCCAGCAGAAATTCTCTATGGTACAAATCCCACCCCAGAGTCCAGCAGGAATTTTCTATGGTACAAATCCCATCCCAGAGCCCAGCAGGAATTCCCCATGGCTAAAAACCCCCAAAGAAATTCTGCCTTCCTCTCCTTCTTCCCAGTTTGTTTTTTTTTTTTTTTTTTATCCCCAAACCCCAGCATCACTTCCCGTCCATTTTTGAAGGATTCCAGCCCAAAGTGGGGATCTGAAATCCAAGGTGGTGCTGGAAAAGCTCAAACCAGACCCCACTAACAACACAGGCTCTGCTTGGAACAAAACTTCCCTCTTCCAGCTGGTCCTGGTACAGAAAAGGGCCGGGAAGGTTTGTCCAGGATGGAATTCTCCCTGCTCAGGTGGATTTTTTGCCAGGACCGTGCACGACCCCCCTGCTGCTCCCAACTTCCCACCTTGCTGAGCTGCAGAGTTCAGAGATCCAAGAGGATCTGGATTTTTATTTTTCATTTGAGCCCTTCCTGGCAGTTCCAAACCATCCCCCAAGACCACGGGGCACATTTTCCCAGGATTTCTGTGCTCTGGGCCCTGCTCCAGCGGGACACAGGAAGGGGGAATCCGACACTGGAATGTCAGGTGTGGCACTGGAGGGGGAGGTTTGGAGTCCCCGTCCCTGGGGGTGTCCAAGGAACACCTGGATGTGGCTCTGGGTTGGTGACAAGGTGGCCATTGATGGTCCTGGGGGGCTTTTCCAACCTCTGTGATCCCAAAATTCCCTCCTGGGCAGCTGCTGGGGCAAAACCTGCTCCAGAGCTTGGGCTCAGCCCAAAGCTTTGATCCCAGTGCTCCTGTGGGATGAGGACAAAGCTGGGCCTGGAGTCCCAAAGCAGGGGCAGAGTTCCCGCCCTGGGGAGCCTGAATTCCCATCCCAAAACACTGGGAAATCGGGGAAACGCTCCTGAGGGTTCACTTTTTCTCAACACCACATTTGATTCCTTTTAGCTCCTTAGAACATTGAAATTTCCAGCTTCCCTGGGGAGGAGCTGGTCCCATCCCTCCCTCCTTGAACTTCCATCCCTTCCTCCCTGAATTCCCATCCCAAAACCCTGGAAAAATCAGGGAAAGGCTCCTGGCTGCGGGTTCACCTTTTATCAACACATTTAATTCCCTTTATAGTCCTTAAGGCACCACAATTTCCAGCTTTCCTGGGGAAGGGAAGGTCCCATCCCTCCCTCCCTCAATTCCCATCCCAAAACACTGGGACATCAGCTCCTGAGTGAGGGTTCACCTTTTATCAACACATTTAATTCCCTTTAGCCCTTAAAGCAGCACGATTTCCAGCTTTCCTAGGGAGGGAATGATCCCATCCCTCTCTCCCTGAATTCCCATCCCAAAACACTGGGAAATCAGGGAAATGCTCCTAGCTGAGGGTTCACCTTTTATCGATGCATTTAATTCCCTTTATAGCCCTCAGAGCACCACAATTTCCAGCATCCTTAGAAAGGAAATGCTGCCATCCCTCTCTCCCTGAATCCCCATCCCAAAACCCTGGAAAAATCAGGGAAAGGCTCCTGGGTGAGGTTTCACCTTTTATCCATGCATTTAATTCCCTTTATAGCCCTCAGAGCACCACAATTTCCAGCTTTCCTGGGGAAGGGAAGGTCCCATCCCTCCCTCCCTCAATTCCCATCCCGAAACACTGGGAAATCAGCTCCTGAGTGAGGTTTCACCTTTTATCAACGCATTTAATTCCCTTTAGCCCTTGGAGCACCACAATTTCCAGCTTTCCTAGGGAGGGAATGATCCCATCCCTCTATCCCTGAATTCCCACCCCCAAAACACTGCAAAATCAGAGAAATGCTCCTGGCTGAGGTTTCACCTTTTATCAATGCACTTAATTCCCTTTATAGCCCTCAGAGCACCACAATTTCCAGCTTTCCTGGGGAAGGGAAGGTCCCATCCCTCCCTCCCTCAATTCCCATCCCTCCCTCCCTCAATTCCCATCCCGAAACACTGGGAAATCAGCTCCTGAGTGAGGTTTCACCTTTTATCAACGCATTTAATTCCCTTTATAGCCTTTAGAGCACCACAATTTCCAAATTTCCAGCTTCCCTGGGGAGGGGATGGTCCCAATCCCTCCCACCCCGCAGCAAACGGATGCAAACCGGGACAAAGAACCATTTTTCCCCCCCTTTTTTTTTTTTTTTTTTTTTTTTTTTTTTTTTTTTTTTTTTTTTTTTTGGGCGCCGAGCGCAGGCAGAGCCCCGCTCCGCTCTCATTTACACAAAGATAAAAGGCAGCGCATCTGGCCGTGTGGCAGAAGTCTTTAATTACACGCCGGAGCTTATCTTAAATATCTATTTATTGCCGCGAGATTGCAGCTTCGCCCGATCAACAGCCCGCAGACAAAGGGAGGTTGTGATTGCACATTCAACCTCCCAGCTCTTATTCCCACTCTGGAATGCTTCACTTTGCAACTTTCTGGGATATTCGCATCCTTTTCCCCCCTCCTCCACCTTTGCTCCCCGACCACCGAGTTCATTTTTTGGGGTATTTTCAGCCGGGAAAGATGGTCCGTAAAGGAGATTTTTATGCTATTTTTTAATGCTAAAATGCAGATTTGACCCGGGACCGGTCTCCTGCAGCGAGGCCCTGAGCAGCTTCTCCAGCAGCAAAATCCAAATGGATTGGGGGAAAAAAAAAAATGGATAACACGGACAGAAATAGCAAGAGGAGCAACAGGAACCTGTTATGGGCAGGGAGCTGGGAAATCAGCCTTGGAATTTTCAGTTTCGTTCAGAACAGGCTGCTCAGGGCTTTAAAATCCCTCGGATCCCAAATAAAGCTCGGGATAACGATGGATACGGGCCAGCTCTTATTCCCACTCTGGAATGCTTCACTTCACAACTTTCTGGGATATTCCTATCCTCTCCCCCCTCCTCCGCACTTCCAAGTTCATGTTAGGGTTTTTCAGCCAGGAAAGTTGTCCCTTAATGAAGATTTTTAGCCTAAAATGCAGATTTGAGCCAGGACCGGGCTGCTGCAGACAGCACCAGGCCCTGAGCAGCTTCTCCAGCAGCAAAATCCAAACGGATTGGGGGGGAAAAAAAAATGGATAAACATGGACAGAAATAGCAAGAGGAGCAACAGGAACCTGTTATGGGCAGGGAGCTGGGAAATCACACATGGAATTTTCAGTTTTGTTCAGAACAGGCTGCTCAGGGATGGGTTCAGGGCTTTAAAATGCACTCAGATCCCAAAATAAAGCTCAGGATAACGATGGATACTGGCCAGCTCTTATTCCCACTCTGGAATGCTTCACTTCACAACTTTCCGGGATATTCCTATCCTCTCCCCCCTCCTCTGCACTTCCAAGTTCATATTGGGGTTTTTCAGCCAGGAATGTCGCCCCATAAGAGGCATTTCCTGCTCTAGACCTGCACAAACCCCACAGAACTGGCATTTTCAGCCCTGGTCCCACACAAACCCCACAGGAACCCCACAGAAACCCCACAGAAGTGGCATTTGCAGCCCTGGGGCCACATAAACCCCACACAAATGGCATTTCCTGCTCCAGACCCACAGAAGCCCCACAGAAGTGGCATTTGCAGGCCTGGTCCCACACAAACCCCACACACAAACCCTACACACAAATCGGCATTTGCATATCTAGTCCCACACAAACCCCACAAAATTGGCATTTGAAGGCCTGGTCCCACAGAAACCCCACACACAAACCCTCACAAAAACCCCACAGAAACCCCACACACAAACCCCACAAAACTGGCATTTGCAGGTCTAGTCCCACAGAAACCCCACACACACAAACCCTCACAAAAACCCCACAGAAACCCCACACAAACCCCACACACAAACCCCACACACACAAACCCCACAAAACTGGCATTTGCAGGCCTGGTCCCACACAAACCCCACACAAAACCCTCACAAAAACCCCACACAAACCCCACACAAACCTCAGGAAGCGTCACCCACCCCCTGCCCTGGGGAATTGTGTCCCTGAATTCCCTTCAGGGATGGGGGAACAGAAATAATTCCCATTCTTCAATTTAGGAACAAAATTCCCAATAGGATTTTTTTTTTTTTTTTTTGCTTCCAGGTGCTCCCGACTCCCTGAAACCCCACTGATGGATGCAGCATCATTAGGAGTGGAATAATGTCATTTTTGCCCCAGCTGAGAAACACTTTTTGCTCTCACCATCAACCAAAACATGTTCAACACCCCAAAAATCCCAATTTGTTTGGCCACAACAAATAAATTGTAAAAATTAAAAATAAATAAATAAAATAAACATCTTTATAATTACCTAAATAAAACTAAAATCTTTATAATTCCCTGATTTATTTTGTTTAAATCTGCAGCTCTTGCTTTCCTGACCCCTCCATGCCCCTCAGAGCCCATTTGCTCTGACCCCAAAATATTTCCCTTCACTTGCCAGGGACCAGATTTTTGGTTTTTTGGGGTTTTTTTTCCAGCACAGAATTCCTCTCCAATTAATTAATCCAAGTTACAATCAATCAAATATCACACAAAAATATGTGCAGTTCCTGCTGCAGGAGAATTCTCCTATGGGAGAATTCCTTTCTTGCCCCAAATTCCCTGCAGCAAGGAAGCTTTTTTGGTTTATTTTTTTTTTTTAGTTTCTTTTTGGTTTTCGGTTGGGTTTTTTTTCAGGAAAAAATCCGACCAAACTGCTTTGGAACAGCCCTTCAAAACAAAACAAGTTGTTTGTCTCGGCAATTTGCACTCTCCCATGAAATTCCCTCTGATGCCAGAAGTACAGGAAACAAGGGAAAAAAAAAAATCCAAAATATGAGCCCAAGCTAGCGAAAGTGGGGTGAAATGAATATCCCTGCAAAGGCAGGGACTCTGAAAAGCAACACAGAGGCAAGCAAAGGACAAGAGGGGTGAGGGATGAGGATAAATTTATTTTCCTGGATTAAAACACGAAGGGGAATTGGCTGGGGAGGACTGGAAATGCCTCTGGATGGGGTTTCCAGGGACTGGGATGCTGCAGCTGAGCCCTTCCCAAGGACCTGCTCTTTTGCACACAAACCTCCACCTAAAAAATCCAATTTTAGTCCTTTCAAACGTCCTGGACCTTTCGTTTTCCAATCCACCCCCAAAAATCCCAATTTCTTTGGCTCCAACAGCAGAACCTTTATAATTCCCTGATTTATTTGTTTAAATCTGCAGCTCTTGCTCTCCTGACCCCTCCATGCCCCTCAGAGCCCATTTGCTCTGACCCCGAAATATTTCCCTTCACTTGCCAGGGACCAGATTTTTGGGAACGAATCCATCTGGGAGCACCCACTGGGATTAGCAAACGTGCTTTAGCTCTCGAGGCAGCTAAAAAAGCAGGAGAGAAGTTTGATTTGGCTCCGAGGTGCTTTTCCAAGGCCCCTGAGCTCATCCCTGACATCACCGCCGGCTTCTCTCATCCCTCCTTTACTCACTGATCAATTCTGGGCCGGCTGAGCCCACAGCATCCCCAGTTACGTCAGGATTTGCTCACTGCTGGCTCCTGCAGCCCCCAAATCCCATCCCTGAGTCAGCAGCAGCCCTTGGACCTTTCCCCCAGGGAGGCAGGAGATGATCCAGCCACCCACAGGCATCTCCTCCCCAATGGGATTTTCATTGTCCCAGCTCCTTCCCAAGGTGCTGGAGCAGCAGAGGAGAAGGAACATTCTGCAGCACTGAACTCTGGGCTGCTCCAGGGCTGGGAAATCCACTGGAAGGGCTGGAATCCCACGGGATCCTCCTGTGGGATCCATCCATGGACACCTCCTACCCTGGGATGTGATTGTCCCTGCTCCTTGCCAAGGCCCCACAGGAGCAGCCAGGGTGGCACAGAAAAGCCAGGGAGAGGCAGATTGTGCAGCATCTAAAGTCTGGGCTGCTCCAGGGCTGGGAGATCCACTGGAAGGGCTGGAATCCCACGGGATCCTCCTGTGGGATCCATCCATGGACACCTCCTGCCCTGGGGTGGATTGTCCCTGCTCCTTGCCAAGGCCCCACAGGAGCAGCCAGGGTGGCACAGAGAAGCCAGGGAGAGGCAGATTGTGCAGCACTGAACTCTGGGCTGCTCCAGGGCTGGGAAATCCATGGAAGGGCTGGAATCCCACGGGATCCTCCTGTGGGATCCATCCATGGGCACCTCCTGCCCTGGAGTTTGATTGTCCCTGCTCCTTGCCAAGGCCCCACAGCCAGGGTGGCACAGAGAAGCCAGGGAGAGACAGATTGTGCAGCACTGAAAATCTGGGCTGCTCCAGGGCTGGGAAATCCACTGGAAGGGCTGGAATCCCACGGGATCTTCCTGTGGGATCCTGCTCTCCCAGCTGCAGGGAGTAGGGGCAGGGCCTGGTGGGACACAGCAGCACATCCAGGCTGGGACCAGCTCCTGGGGATCACACCAGCAGCAATTCCCGAGGCTCCCTGGGGATGCCAGCAGCAGCCTGGAGAGCCCAAACTGTCCCAGCCTAGTTAAATGATCCCATTATTCAATTCCAGGTGCGACACTCCCCCTGAAACAGCCCCAATCCCCCTGAGCACCCACAGCCCTGGGGGGCTTCTCAAACCCCAAAATGTGTTTCCCCTACAGCGTTTTCTAGAGCCCGCCCAGCAAATAATGATCTAAAATAAAATTAATTTTAAAAACCAACCCCAAAGCCCCAGCGAGCGCTGCTGTCTGCAGTCGGGGCTTAGAGTCAGAACTTATTATTTGTATTTTCAATCAGCCAGAGACTCCCACTGAGAGCACGGCCAGGAGGCTCCCCCTCCCTCCCTCCTCCCCGTTTCCCACACAGGAGGAAAAGTAAAGAAGCAGAAAGGTTAAAAAGGAACAAAAAAAAAAAAAAAAAAAGGCCACGGTGGTCTCCCCCCCTACACGACACCGAGAGCAAATCCCTGACTTGGGGAGCTGCAACTTTTCCAGTCCTGGCGTGAAAAAAAAGTTTCAGAGCATTTTAAACAGCTGAAGGGAGAGAGGTGGTCTGTGGATCCCGACAGCCCTGCCACAGGAAGGGCAGGAATGTGGTGAAAATGGGTAAATGTGGGTCAGGAATCTGAGTAAATATGAGTCAGGAATTTGAATGAAAATGGGGAAATATGGGTCGGGAATAGGGGTAAAAATGGCTTAGGAATATGGGTAAAAATGAGTAAATATCGGTCCAAAATATGGGTAAAAATGGGGAAATATGGGTCCAAAATATGAGTAAAGATAGGTCAGGAATATGGGTAAAAAATGAGTAAATATGAGTCAAGAATATGGGTAAATATGGGTCAATACAGGTCAAGATTATGGGTCCAAAATATGAATTAAAAAGGGTAAATATGGGTCCAAAACATGAGTAAAAATGGGTCAGGAATATGGGTAAAAATGGGTCAATACAGGTCAAGAATATGGGCCCAAAATACAGGTAAAAATGGAGAGATATGGGTCAAGAATATAGGTAAAAACGGGTAAATGTGGGTAAAAATGGGTCCAAAATATGGCTAAATATGGGTAAAAATGGGTCAAGACTATGGGCAAACACAGGTCCAAAATATGGCTAAATATGAGTAGCAAGCACCAGCCCTCTAAGATAATTTGGAAGATCCTCTTCAGGTATCACCACGCACCTTTCAGTGGGGAAATTAATTAGGGAGCTGATTTATTAGCATTTTAACCCTTGCTATCCCACCTTACCCATCTGCACAAACTGAGCCAGCAGCAGAGATTGAGCCAGACACGGAGGAAAGAGAGGTTTTTAACCCCAAATTAATCCAGAGCTGTTTGTGCTCCCACCAGCACCAGGCAGATTCCCCTCCAGATTTCCTACTAAAAATGTGGGGTTTAGATCAATGCAGGCAGATTCCCCCACAGATTTCCCTATTAAAAACGTGGGGTTTAGATCAATGCAGGCAGATTCCCCCACAGATTTCCCTGTTAAAAATTGGGGTTTAGATCAGTGATGAGTTCCTGTTCAGCACCAGGCAGGCAGATTCCCCCACAGATTCCCTATTAAAAACGTGGGGTTTAGATCAATGCAGGCAGATTCCCCCACAGATTCCCTATTAAAAATGTGGGGTTTAGATCAGTGCAGGCAGATTCCCCCCACAGATTCCCTATTAAAAATGTGGGGTTTAGATCAATGCAGGCAGATTCCCCCACAGATTTCCCTACTAAAAATGTGGGGTTTAGATCAAAGCAGGCGGATTCCCCCCACAGATTCCCTATTAAAAATGTGGGGTTTAGATCAGTGATGAGTTCCTGTTCAGCACCAGGCAGGCAGATTCCCCCACAGATTTCCCTATTAAAAACGTGGGGTTTAGATCAATGCAGGCAGATTCCCCCACAGATTCCCTATTAAAAATGTGGGGTTTAGATCAATGCAGGCAGATTCCCCCACAGATTTCCCTATTAAAAATGTGGGGTTTAGATCAATGCAGGCAGATTCCCCCACAGATTTCCCTGTTAAAAATGTGGGGTTTAGATCAATGGAGAGTTCCTGTTCTCCTGGCACCCCCATCCCTCCCTCGCCAGCTCCACATCCTGAGCAGGGAGACAATCCTGGGAATTCTATCCAGGTGGAAACCCAGAAGTGAAGTGCACCTGAGGAGGAGAAGCAGGCCTTTCAGCGCTCTGACCCCACCACCTCCTCCAGGGCCCCATAAAACCCTCTGGCCCCTCAGCAGCTCTCTGAATCCCCAGCAAATCCCCCCATTCCCACGGAGCTGTTCCCAGGAACAGCCCCAGGATGCTGGAGAGGCTTTGGGAGGCCCCAGCCCTGCGTGTTTTGTGTGTTTACAGGAGTTTTACGACTGTTTCAAGGAAAAAAATAATGACCAGAGTCATTCCCAGTGCCAGATGAGCTGGGCTGCAGTGCCTGGGACAAAACCAGTTTTATTTCTCTCTTTCTCAGGGGGGGTGAAATGATAAAAAAATCAGGCGGATGCAGCCAATTCCCACCAATCCTCAGGTTTTACAGAGAGCTCAGAGCAGCTCCTGGCAGGGCTCAGGTGCCACCAGCTCCACTGAGAAGAGCCCTGGGACAAAAACAGTTTCATTTCCCTTTCTGGGGAGGGGGGAAATGATAAAAGTCATGTAGATCCAGCAGCACAAATCCCCACCGGTCCCCAAGGTTTTACAGAGAGCTCAGAGCAGCTCCTGGCAGGGCTCAGGTGCCACCAGCTCTGCTGAGAAGGACAAACCCCGGGACAAACCCCACTGTGTCCTGCCCAAACAGCTGGAGGAGGATTTGGGTTGTGCTCGAGGATGTTCATGAACCCAGAGGCAGCACAGAAGCCAAAACTTGACAGAGGAGATACTTTAATAGGAAAAATGCCACCTTCCATAGGGGAAATACCAATCTCCATGGGGGAAATAACAACTTCCATGGGGGAAACATCACCTTCCATGGGGGAAACACCACCTTCCATGGGGGAAATGCCACCCTCCATAGGGGAAAAAATCTCCATAGGGAAAACACAATTTCTATAGGAGAAACACCACCTTCCACAGGGAAAACACCTCCACAGGAGGAACATCACTTTCCACAGGAGGAACATCACCTTCCACAGGAGAAGAAGCTCCATAGGGAAAACACCACTTTCCCTGGGGGAAACACCACCCTCCATGGGGGAAAAAATCTCCATAGGGAAAACACAACTTCCATAGGAGAAACACCACCTTCCACAGGGAAAATACCACCTTCAATAGGGAAAACACCTCCACTGAAGGAACATCACCTTCCACAGGAGGAACATCACCCTCCATAGGGGAAGAATCTCTATAGGGAAAACACCACTTTCCATGGGGGAAATGCCAACTTCCATGGGGGAAACGCCACCCTCCATAGAGGAAAAAATCTCCATAGGGAAAACACAACTTCTATAGGAGAAACACCACCTTCCATAGGGAAAACACCAATTTCCATAGGAGAAACACCACCTTCCATAGGGAAAACACGTCCACAGGAGGAACATCACCTTCCACAAGAGGAACATCACCTTCCATAGGAGGAAAATCACCTTCCACAGGAGGAACATCACCTTCCCATCCCCTACCCCCTCAGCCACAGCTCACTCCAGCTTTCTTTGGAGGTTTCTCATCCCAAAGGTTTCCCTGAGCAGAGGCAGTGCTGGGCATGGGGAGGAGCAGCACACGGCACTGCCGGGACAGATCCCAGCGCTCCGGCTGAGCCAGAGCGGGAAGGGAATAAAGCCAGACCCCCCCCCCTCCATGGGCTGTTACAGCTCAGAGCGTTTGCAATCTCCAAAAGAAAAAAAAAAAATAAATTAAAAAGTAGCATTGGGCAAACTCCCTTACTGGAATGCATCCTGCAGGAGCAGCAGCTGTCTCGGCACATGGAACACGAGGTTTTGGGGGAAATCCACGTTCCCACATCCCAGAGCCCGAGGCTGGGGGTTTCCAGCAGCCACCAGCACCCGCATTTGTCTTTCAGAGCAGCAGGGGCAGGGGACACGAGGTGCTGCTGGCCCCCTCACCCGGCCCAAACCACCAGCAGAGGAACATTCCCATCCTGCTGCCTCCAGAACACATTTTAATCCTTGTTTTCCTACACACACACACCATATCAAATTCTTAATTAAAAATCATCTGCTTTTGGAACAGGGGAGGGACAGGCAGACCAGGCTGCACATGGAGTTTTTGGGTACTTTGGCAGGTCAGACATTCCCAAGTTCTCTCTTGGAGAAAGCCTCGAGGGGCTGTTTATATAAAATAAATATTTTCTTTCCCGTGCTGCCCACCCTCATCTTGCACTCAACTCATCGGGGGAAACTTTTCTTGCGGCTCCTCTGCCGAACGCTCGGGCAAAAAAAACCCCTCCAAAATAATCCTGCGTGCACAGCCCCAACAGAGACCCGCAGCACTGAAACGCGCCGAAATATAAACACAAACTTCCAGACAAAGGGCTAATCCCTGCCCTCAGAAGCTCCCACAGCCGGAGGAGCTGGATCATCCCAAGGAGGGCTGGATTTGGCCCTTGGAGAGGCCACTGCAGTCCCTGCTGCAAGCCCGGGCTTGGGAACACGGCGCAAAACCCGGCCAGAGCCGCGGGCAGGTACCGCACGGGGCTGCGGATGCCTCCACCTGCCTCCAACACCGGGGAAAAAAAAACAAAAAAAAAAAACTCGGGCTTCCCAAAGGACAAAACCTGGCAGGCTGATCCCCGAATGCTACAGCCAAATAAAATCAAAGCAGGAGGAGGAAAAAAAAAAAAAACCAAAAAAAAAAAAGCCAAAAAAACCCCAATCCCAGCGCTTTGTGCAGAGATCCGGCCACCAGCAGGGACCTCGCTGCTGAAATCAGCCTCGGAATCTGATTTTTATTTTATTTATTTATTATTTTTTTATATCAACTGGAGCATTTCTCTCCGCGCCGTAGCATCAGGGAAGCAGCCGCAGGCAGCGGGGAAGCGATGGAAGCGGCGCAGGCCCCGGGCTCCGGCTGCCCGGCCGGGCCCTCCGGGAGGACGCGGCTGTCCCCCCGGCAGCAACACATCCCCGAGCCACCCCCGTGTCCCTCCGCACGCCCCTGGCCGGCTGGCACGTCCCTGTCACACCCCGCGATCGCCTCCCACCGCCCCCAGCGCTGCCTCCCACCAGCCAGCGCCAATTCATCGCCTCCTCCTCCTCCTCCTCCTCCTCCTCCTCCCGCACGGTGGGGAGAAAATGAAGTTGCTGTCAAGCGACGATAAATTCATGCGACAGCCAGGGCTAATTAAGCGGCAAAGTAGCTGCGAGCGTGGCGGGGCCGCGGCTCCGGGGCTGGGCTCGGTGACAGCGCCGGGTTCGCCCGCGGGCTCGGGGCGCTCGCCCAGCGCGGTGGCCGCGGCCACCCCCGCGCTGGGGACGCGGGGACACGGGTTGGGGACGCCCAGCTGGCACCTCCGGGGAGGAAAAAAATGGAACCTGGCCGGCTGGTTGGGCACCCGCAGCGAGTCAGGGAGGGAGGGAAAGGAAGAAGGAAGGAAGGGCGAGAAAAAAAAAAAAAAATCCCAAAGATCCACGCAGAGAACAACAGGGAAAAAATATAGAAAATAGCGACAAAAGCCTCCGTGCCTACCTTTGGCGGGGGCCAGCGGGCAGATCCCGGAGCGGCTGGGGTCGGTGGCTGTTCCCTTCTTTATGAAATGTTCGGCTCAGCCGGTGCTATTTGCATTCTTTCATTAGCACCTGTTTCAAGTAAGGAAGGAGAAAGCTCATTGCGAGATCGGCTTCCTCTCCGAATAAATTATTTTTTTAAAAAAAAAAATTAGGAAAAAAAAATAGAGAGAGATGCACGCTGCCAAATAATAATAACGCTAATAAAAAATCAAAAAATAATAAAAAAAATACCACATGGATATTAAAGCCCAAAGTAGGCAGTTTAATAATGGGAGGTCTTGCAGGTTGTGAGCATGCTCCAGCCGGAACAAATCCTTCCTCTGTTATTCCTCTGAATAAAAATAAACCACGATCAAGAAACCCAAACGGAAGCTTCCTCCTAGAATCCCTGCTGCTGAAAAATATGTAATAAATTCAGCCCAAAGACGCAGACTCTAATCAGCAGCTGTTTTCTGGATCCAAAGCCAGCCAAAGCCTCTCTTGTCTTTTCCCACTATGAGTCGAGGCCTTTTTGAAAAGGGTTTTAACCTTTTAAAGACACAGCGCACCAATTATCACTTCTGGAGGACTGTCACTCACAGGCGCAGGGAAATTAATAAAAGCGGCAGCGGTGGCACAGCCGGAGCACGGGGAGGTGTGGTTTTTGCCCTCCCAGGGTGGCCTGGGGAATATTATTGTATGATTATTATTTTTAATCGGACCCCCCCTCCCCTCCCCTTTCGGGGAAATAATGATAATAATAATCAAGTGAGCACTCGCCAGCCGGCTCTGGGATAAATGCAAAGTCATTATAAAAAGGGGCAGCTGCTGGATGCCATCCCCGGAGTTCTGCCGTGGCTCCTCCGTGGGGTTCAATTGGGTTGCGAGTGAAATTTTTTCGGGATTAACAGTTTGCAGCCCGGCCGGAGGTGGGAGAGGGTTAAACGCCAGGCACAGAGCGGCTCTGTCAAGTGCTTCCCATCAAACCGAGGGACCAGGCTGCGAAGTTTGAACCGAGCAGCTCTGGCACGGCAACACCGCGTCCTTCCAAGGGCTGGCAATTCCGGGTTTTGACCAAACCCGACCAAAACCCCCCCACTTCAAAAAGAGCTCAGCCCTCTGGGTGGCCCCGTGTGTGGCACCGCTCGCCGGGGACAGCGCCGAGCCACCGGCTCTGGGGAAGGGGGGGACGGGACAGATCCCCCCCAAAAAGCTGCGCCTCCCCAGGCCCCAGGGCAGCGTCCCCCGGCCGTGGTGCCACCGTGCCCGGCCCACCTGGGTGGCGGTGGCATCCTCCTGGTCATTGCTCGGGGCCATCCCCCGGGGTGCTGCGGCTCCTCCGGCCGCTCTCGCTCTCCGGCCAGGCTGTGCGGAGCCCCCGGCATGCGAGCCGGCGGCTCTCCCGCCCTCTCCCCCACCTCCTCCTCCTCCTCCTCCTCCTCCTGCTGAAAATCATCATATTTCATGTGTGGCTGCTCCAGCCCCGCCAATTGGCTGGGCACTCGCAGGCGGAAATGTCAGCAGCAGCCCCGGCATCGCTGCCCGCCCGCGGCCGCCCCGTCCCCCCCCGCACCCCCGGGACCACCGGCTGCCAGCCCCGCCGGGGGCACGGGGGAGTGCGGGGAGAAGGGGCTCGGGGTGCTCTCTTGAGTGTTCTCCGGCTGGGCTCCGGAGCTGCCAGCAGCTTGACCTTGAGCGGCGCGGGGTGCGGTGGCTGCCGGCGGGGAGCGCTTTGATGCGGCCGGGGGAGATCCGGCACATCTGCTGCGCTCCGGGAGCCGCCCGCCCGTCCGCCCGCAGCCTGCCCGGGCACAGCGCGCCTGCCGGGGCCGCTCCGAGGGATCGGCCCTGAGAAATGGAGCTTTCCCGGCTTTTCCGACCCGTTTTCGAGGCGTTCGTTCGCAGCTTGCCCCGTACTTCCAGAGATTTCTTAACAAGATCGGTATCGGGATTTTCTTCATCTTTTTTTAGTGGTTGGGGTTTGGAAAGAGGAGCTTGGCTGAAGTTCCCCTGGCAGTGTCTCCAAGGCCAGGTTGGACGGGGCTTGGAGCAGCCTGGGACAGTGGGAGGTGTCCCTGCCCAAGGGATGGAACAGGATGGGGCTTTGAGGGCCTTCCCAACCCAAACCGGTCTGGGATTCTGTGATTCCATCCCCAGCTCAAGTGGGAAGACAGCCCAAGACTTCTCCTCATCTCATCTTCTCTCATTTTCCTTCTCCAAGCAGGTGAGGGAAAAGAAAAAAATAAAATCCAAGAATCCTTTGGAAACGAAGCAATGGGATGGAGGAATGGAATAATTGTGAGGAAAACCAGCATCCACCTCCCCTGCAAACACCTGCAAACAGAAGGTGAACACATCCAGGGACAATGGGAAACGTTCTCCTAAGGAACAACGGGGCCACCTCTGCCTGCTGGGCTCTCCAGGAGTTCAAGGAACAGGGGAAGCACAACAGCCAAAAGCCAACTTTTATTTCCTGGCTGCTTACACAAGGATGGAAAAAAAAATAAAATAAATAATAATAAAAAAATTGCATTGTCACAGAAACTAAAGAGGATTTGAGTGCGGCATTTGTGGCACAAATCAGCTTAGGGAACCTGCTGCAGTTCCCTGCTGATTGGCAGAAAACTCCGTGGGAAATGGGCAACAGATTGGATGGGAGAGTGAAAGCTCCAAAGCTTCCTTATCCGGCGGTGTGAGGAGCAGCCTGGAGCCCGGAGCTCATCGGCAGGTGGATCCTCCTGCACCGGCAGCCTGGTGGCCACCACTGCCACCATCTCCAGTGTCCCCCAGGTCCAGGCAGCGCTGTGGCACAGCAGAGCCCATCACCACTGTGTGTCACTGTAGGCATTGAAACCAGAGAGGAGAAATGAGAGGATCGGGGCTGCTGAGCGAAACCAACCCCACTGAGAAAAACAAAAACAAACAAACAAAACAAAACAAAAAATCTCACTGGACAAAAAAAAATAAAGTAAACCCAGCCCACTGAGCTCTTCACGCTGCTCTTCCTGTCCCAGATTCCAAGAGGAATTCCAAATCCAGACATTCCAACACCTACCCCGGCCTGGGCTTCACTGGTGATCCGAGGGTGTGCAAGGAGCCAGGCGCCATCCAGGAGAACCTGGGGGAACCTGGGATGACAGCCCAAGACTTCTCCTCATCTCATCTTCTCTCATTTTCCTTCTCCAAGCAGGTGAGGGAATAAAAAAAAAAAAAAAAAAAAAAAAGAAAAAAGAAAGAAATCCAAGAATCCTTTGGAAACGAAGCAATGGGATGGAGGAATGGAATAATTGTTGGGGTGGCTTCACCATCGGGCTGCCCCCAGGTGCCACCCTCGGGCCCCCAGGTGCCACCGGGCTGTGCCACCACCCAGGCCTTGGTGGCCTCCGTGGGCCGCAGTTCCTGCAGCCACAGGTGACAGAAAGAGCTCTGAGAGCTTGTGGAGGTGTCACAGGGCGGCATCTGAACCCCTGAATGGCTGCTGGGAAACCAGAGTGACCATCACCTGTAACTGGGCAGCCAGAGTGACCATCACCCTTAACTGGGAAACCAGAGTGACCATCACCTGTAACTGGGAAAGCAGAGTGACCATCACCTGTAACTGGGAAACCAGAGTGACCATCACCCTTAACTGGACAGCAGAGTGACCATCACCCATAACTGGGCAGACAGAGTGAAAATCACCTGTAACTGGGCAGGCAGAGTGACCATCACCCTTTACTGGACAGCCAGAGTGACCATCACCCCAAACTGGACAACCAGAGTGACCATCACCCGTAACTGGACAGCCAGAGTGACCATCACCCTTAACTGGGAAACCAGAGTGACCATCACCCTTAAATGGACAGCCAGAGTGACCATCACCTTTAACTGGGAAACCAGAGTGACCATCACCCTTAACTGGACAGCCAGAGTGACCATCACCCTTAACTGGGAAACCAGAGTGACCATCACCCTTAACTGGACAGCCAGAGTGACCATCACCTTTAACTGGGCAGGCAGAGTGACCATCACCCTTAACTGGGAAATCAGAGTGACCATCACCCGTAACTGGACAGCAGAGTGACCATCACCCATAACTGGGCAGCCAAGCCACGTTTTTTTCTGCTTTACTAAAAGCTGATATAAACGCCACAATCTGCCCTTATGAGCCAGAGAATGGCACAGCAGAGCAAGGGCAGCCAGGAAAGCTTTGTGACAGTCCCTGCACTGCCCCTCAGCTCTGTCCCCTGCTGGCACTCAGGGACAGAGCAGTGAGTCCCCAAGCTCCCTGAGGCCGCAGCTCCCAGGGTGTTAATTGATCCCTCATCTCCAGGGAGTTTGTTAATTGATCCCTTATCTCCAGGGATTTGTTTATTCATACCTCATCTCCAAGGTGTTTGTTAATTGATCCCTTATTTCCAGGGTATTTATTAATCCCTTATTTCCAGGATATTTATTAATCCCTCATTTCCAGGGTATTTATTAATCCCTCATCTCCAGGGTGTTTATCAATTCCTCATCTCGAGTAATTTTGTTTATTAATCCCTCATCTCCAGGGATTTTGTTTATTGATCCCTCATCTCCAGAGATTTTGTTTATTGATCCCTCATTTCCAGGGTATTTAATAATCCCTAATCTCTAGGATATTTATTAATCCTTCATCTCCAGGGAGTTTGTTTATTAATCCCTCATCTCCAAGGTGTTAATTGATCCCTCATTTCCAGGGTATTTAATGATCCCTCATTTCCAGGGTATTTAATAATCCCTCATCTTCAGGGTGTTTATTAATCCCTCATCTCCAGGAATTTTGTTTATTAATCCCTCATCTCAAAGGGGTTTGTTAATTGATCCCTCATCTCCAGGGCATTTATTAATCCATCATCTCCATGGTGTTTATTAATCCCTCATCTCCAGAGTATTTGTTGATTGATCCCTCATCTCCAGGGCATTTATTAATCCCTCATCTCCAGGGAGTTTGTTTATTAATCCCTCATTTCCAGTGTTAATTGATCCCTCATCTCCAGGGAGTTTGTTTATTAATCCCTCCTTTCCAGTGTTAATTGATCCCTCATTTCCAAGGTATTTATTAATCCCTCGTCTCCAGGGAGTTTGTTTATTAATCCCTCATTTCCAGTGTTTATTGATTCCTCATCTCCAGGGAGTTTGTTAATTGATCCCTCATCTCCAGGGAGTTTATTGACCCCTCATCCCCGCTGTCTCCCCCCATCCTGCTGCTGCTCAGGGCAGGTTCTGGGGCTCTCCAGCACTCCCAGTGGCACGGGGGGTTTGGTGATCTCAGCTGGCAGGAGAGGAGGAGGAGAGGACGCAGCTCCTTCCCAAGGAACGGCTCCTCTAGGCCTGACACCAACATCTGAAGTTTGGCAGATCCCACCAGGATTCTGCCCCGGTCCCAGCCCCAGGATGGGCCTTGCTCATGGCTTGGTTTCCCCTCCCTTCACTCAAACCCTTGTCCTCAGCCAGGCTTTGAATAAACCCTTGTCCAAGGCAGCCTTGCTCTGTAATTCCTGCCTTATCCATACCCTGCAGCATCCCCATTAAACCAACCACAGACAGCAACCTCAGACCATTCCGAGCAGGAAGCGGCCGTAATCTGCCGTGCATTAAAGGTCTAAAAAAACCCTGCCTAATGTTCCAGGAGTCTCAAGCTGTTAAGCCACTGCTTAACTCCGGTAATTCACCAGGAAGCCTCTCCCGTGGCACAGCCACCGAGTTGTTTTCATTTTCTAATAACGAGCACGTGACCAGGGCACTTAATGAGTTCCCGAAATAACCCGACCGAAAGGCAAAATCTGAGAGGTTTGGCTGCCCAGGGAAGGGGGGGAGAAAAAAAAAAATCATAATTAAAATACTGAATGGGCAGGAGAATGAAATAAAGGCTGGGGGTGAGTGTAAAAGCATTTAGGAGGAGTAGGGAGGGAGTTGCTTTCCTTTCTCCAGGGGGGTTTAGTGTGACAGGAGCCAGCCAGCCTTGCAGGAGGTACCTGGGGCTCTCCAGCCCTCTTCCCCCTTCTCATCAGGAATTCTGATCCCTCCTCTTGGATTCAACCCGGTGATGACTGAAAAGAGGAACCAGGAAAATCACTGACTGTGGTGCTGATGCCTCATTGTGTTATTCCGGGATTTTCTCTTTTCAAAGTGCAAGTGGAGGGATCAGAATTCCTTCAGTGGAATGGGGGTAGGAGGGAAAGAGCCTGCAGGGCCTGTGAGCTCCCTGCTGCAGGCACTGGGCTGGGTAACCACGTCCCCCTTCCCACCTCCCATCAGGAATTCTGATCCCTCAGCTTGGATTCAGCACAGGGGTGATTTCAAAGGAGAACCAGGAGAATCCCTGGCTTTGGAGCCGCTTTCTCCTCTGTGAACATCAAAGCACATCCCAGACGTTACCGATGCCTGGTGTTATTCCAGAGTTGTTCAAAAATCCAGGTGGAGGGATGGAGGGGATGAGAGAAGGAAGAGAGTCAGCAGCTCCTGTGAACTCCCTGCTGCAGGGAGGGTGGATAACCACAGCCCGTATCCCAGCCGGGTTTGGAATTACCACCGATCCCAAAGAACCATCAGCAAGGTGGATCCAGGTTTAAAATTCTGGAAAAGCCTGAGGTTTAAATAGTTTGGGGGCTCATTTTAAATCCAAGCAGGGGTGTGAGTTTATCTTCTGTCCATCCTCCGGTGTCCCACTGCAGGGAAAGCAGCAAAACCCCGGGATAGAAACTTCCTTTGGAGCAAGAGAGAGCCAGGCAGTGCCAGAACTGCTCTGGGGGTGTGGATGGGAATTCCAGCTGGAGAGCTGGGCACGTTCCTGGCACAGCAGGAAAGGGGCTGGGCAGGGCTGGGAATGGGATCCTCACAGGGATGGGAATGGGATCAACACCAGGGCTGGGAATGGGATCAACACCAGGGCTGGGAATGGGATCCTCAAAGGGCTGGGAACGGGATCCTCAAAGGGCTGGGAACGGGATCCTCACAGGGATGGGAATGGGATCCTCACAGGGATGGGAATGGGATCAACACCAGGGCTGGGAATGGGATCCTTACAGGGATGGGAATGGGATCCTCAGCAGAGCTGGGAATGGGATCAACACCAGGGCTGGGAACGGGATCCTCAGCAGGGCTGGGAACGGGATCCTCATGAGCTTGGGAAGAGGATCCTCACCAAGGTTAGGAAAAGAATCTTCAGCAGGGCTGGGAACAGGATCCTCCTGAGGTTGGGAAGAGGATCCTCATCAGCTTGGGAAGAGGTTCCTCAGCAGGAAGGGACAAAGTTGGGAATCTGGGACACAGAACGTGTCCCCACACGCTGGCCTGGGGCCCTTGGCAGAGTGGCCCAGAAATGCCCTCTGGCTCTGCTCAGGTGCCTCCACCAGGAAGGGACACTTGGAAATGTTGGAGTCCACCAGTAACCCCTAATCCAGAAGTTTAGGGAGTGGGCAGAATTGCACCCTGAGGATGACCCCTGGCTCAGGGGTTGCTCTGATCTCCCAGGCTGGGCCTGCAGGAACAGAGAACATGAGCTCAGCCAGGAGCTGAGGAGCCACAGGCAGGAGCTCCAAGAATGGGTTTTAAAAAGTTGAATAAACACTGAGCTGAGAGATCTGACTGGAAATGTTGATTATTCACACCAAAGAAATCCATTTGACATCCTGTGGACCAAACCCTGGGACAATTCCATGGAAGCTCCAGTGCCCATGGCAGCTCCAGAGCTGTACTGGGCCCAGTCCAGGCACTGGGCCCCATCTCCATCCCACTGATGGATTTGGGACCAACATCCCATCCCAGGACACCCTCCCTACACAGCCAGGCCGGGCTTGGAACTCCCCCAAATTTCATTTCATATTTAAATATTTCTACACATTTCAGTCATTGGGATTTGGAGATTTTTTTTATTTTTTTTTTAGAGTTTTTTTGGTTGGTTGGATTTTATTTGGTTTTTGGTTTTTTTTTTAACAGTAGAAAAGGAGAGCCAAGAAAACTTGTGATTATTCTTTTTTTTTTTTTTTTTTTTAGCTTCAAACCTGCCCAAAGATTTCATTTCAAATTGAGCTCGGGGAAAAGTAAATTACATTTTGGCCAAAGGCCAAGTCCCGAATTTCTAATTAATTGAATCAAATTTTTTTCGCAGTGGAACCCTTGATAATTCCTATAAGGCAATTTCCCTGGAAAGGCAGTCAGGGAGAGCCCTGCACCAAATCAGACAGAAATGAGCAGGGAGTTCAAAGGATTTGTTCTCATTAACCCTGGAGAAAATGACTTCAGCCGGGAGCTGAGTGGCAGCCGCAGGTAGGAGCTCCAAATATGGATTTTAAAAGGTTGGATAAACACTGAGCTGGGAGATCTGCCCTGAAATATTGATTATTTACACCAAAAAATATGCATTTGATATCGATATCAAGCACCAACCAGCACGCAGGGGAATTCAAGTGTGGAAGAGTTGGGATCTCTCTTAAACCAATTGATTAAAACTGGAATTAACAGCCCAGCTTGCCTAAAACCAGGCCTGTTTTTATCAGCCTCAGCAGCTGCTCCAGTGCAAGAGGTGGCCAGGCCTGAGGAACTCCTTGAATTCCTGGGGAGGGGGGGTGTGCTGGTTTGAAAGCAAAACCAGTGAGACTCCCAGTCAGAGATACAATTTAATAGGAGAAGAGAGGGAAAAAAAGGGTAAAATAAAATAAATGGAACAATACAACCTGACACCCTGTTGGTCAGGGTGGTGGAAGCAGTCCCAAAGTGAGTCCTCCTGGAGTGGCAGATGTGGTTCTGTTGGAGTAGAGATGATCCTGAGAGAGAAGGGTCCAGTGATGGCGAGAAGGGTCCAGGGATGGTGAGATGGGTCCAGTGATGGTCAGAAGGGTCCAGGGATGGTGAGAAGGGTCCAGGGATGGTCAGAAGGGTCCAGGGATGGTGAGAAGGGTCCAGGGATGGTCAGAAGGGTCCAGTGATGGTGAGAAGGGTCCAGGGATGGTCAGAAGGGCCCAGGGATGGTGAGAAGGGTCCAGTCTTCCTTCAGGAATCCAGCAGAACCAGGTGAGATGTTCTTGTCCAAGCAGTGATTCTGTCTGGTAGCTCTTGTCTCCTCTGGGAGTCCAGTGGATAAAAAGCTGCTCGTGAGGTCTCAAACCCTGGATTCTATCCAGGTGGGAATGCTTGGCTCCTCCCCCTGGGCGGAGCATCTCACAATGGGATGATCTCATTCCATGAGTCATGCAGTGGGTCCTTGATGGCCCATTAACCAGAGATAACTCCCGGAGGAAGTTATCCATGAGTCATGTGGCAAGGCATTGTTGGGCTCATTAACAGGAGATAAGGAAAACACTGCCCCACCTTGGCTCCAAGGGCTCATGGGGATAGAATACAGACCTTGGGCACAATTTTACGTTGGAACCCAGGACAGGGGGATAACAAAACCCCACGTCTCCGGCACGCACTGAGAATTGACATTTAGAACAAATAACAGAAATCCCTGTTGTTTATCAGGGAGTGGCTGCTTGGTTCTCAGCTGAGCAGCTCCTGCAGGAGCAGAAATTCAAGGGATTAATGGGAATGTCCATTGCAGGAGTAATTAATTGGTTCAAGAGCTCAAGAGCGTGGCACTCGGGGGAGTTGGAGGTCCCTGAGGGGGAGAAATTCTCTGCCCTGTCCTGGACAGGTCCCACTGCTCCTCCTCTTCCCCTTCCCAAAAAAAACCACCCTAGGACGCCCATTCCATCAAATTTCGGGGCAGATTTGGCTCGGCAGGATCCTCCAGCTGGAATCTGTCCCACTGCTTGATCACAAAATATTCTGGTTTTTTTTCTTCCCCTTTTTCCTCATCAAGGGGGGTGATCCTGGGAGTTTCCCAGCGGGAAGAGCCTCTCCCAGGAATGCTGTCAGGCCACAATTCCCAACTCCTGGAGGATGGGATGAAGAATCATCTCCAAGAGCGGCCTGGGGTGCACAGGGAGAGCAGGAAATTGGAAATTAGAGCCCCCCTCTACAGCTGGCCTCGGGCATTCTCAGTCCCAGGTGCCTCGTGTGAATAATGAATTATTTAAAGTTATCAACTAAATTAAGAATAAAACCAGAAAGTGGTGAAATGCACCTTTGGTTCAGGGGAAAATATCTTATTAGAAACAAAAGCAAAAACAAACAAAAAACAAACAAACAAAAAAACACCGAAACCAAAAACAAAAACAAAACAAAACAAACAAAAAAATCCCTCTGTTTAGATAAGCTTAAGGATGGGAAAAGAGAGACCAATTTCTTTAGTATTGGGTGTAAAATTAGCAGGAATTGGCATTTTGGAAATTTATGCAGGAAAGCTCCGGTCTAAGTGGATTAAATCTCTCTCAGGAGATGCAAGAAATAAACAGAGAAAGGCGAAAAATAAAGGATCCCAAAGGAAGGGAAAGGGAAATAATGCCAAAGAAAGAGAAAAAGAAAGGGTCCCAAAGCAAGATGGATCTCAGGGATTGGGGAAGGGTGTAATGAAAATAACAAAGCCAAACTGAATTAGAGGTTGCAGAGAAAATTAAAGCAAGCAGGGAGAAGGAAAAGGGAAAAAGGAAAAAAGGAAAAAAAGGAAAGGAAAAAAGGGAAGGGGAAAGGGAAATTAAAAGGGAAAGGGAAAGGAAAAAAAAAGAAAAAGAAAGGAAAAGGGAAAAGGAGAAAGGAAAAGGAAAAAAGGAAAGGAAAAAAGGGAAGGGGAAAGGAGAAAAAGGGAAGGAGAAAGGGAAATGAAAAGGGAAAGGGAAAGGAAAAAAAGGAAAAAGAAAGGAAAAAAGGAAAGGAAAAAAAGGAAAAGGAAAAAAGGAAAGGAAAAAAGGGAAAGGGAAAGGAGAAAAAGGGAAGGGGAAAGGGAAAAAAGAAAAGGAAAAGGAAAAGGGAAACGGGAAAAGGGAAAAGGCTTTAGAAACAGTACTGGGAGCAGAGAGCTGAAGTCAGTCCTTCTTAAACCTGTCCAGGAGAATTATGGATTTTAAAAATCCCTAAAAATCATAGAGGAAACAAACAAACAAAAAAAAAATCCCCAGGTTTTGTCAGGAATAAACACCCACCTCAGCACAGGGAGCAACTGAGCTGTGAAAGCCAAAGACAAGCCCAGCCTAAACCAACCCCAGAGCTGCAACTAGGACAGACCAGCTGCTCCTGAGCCCAGCTTTCCCTCAGGAGGGATTCAGGGAACGGATTCCGGGTGCAGATTTGGCTCCAACCCTTCCCCTGCGTGGCCAGAGACACACGAGGCCCCCGCTCTGTTTGCTTTAGCAGGAACAGAGCAACACAACGGTGAAATATCCCAGGTGAGATCTCACCACTTCCCTGCGCTCGTTATTCCTGACAACATCCTGCTTGGATCGGGAAAATATCCCAGTTAAATTCCAAACGCTGTCCAGCATCCCAGGATGGATCATTGCACACTCTGGAGCTGCACATTCTCTGGAGTTTCACCTCTGGGAACACAGAGCCAGCTGGAATTTCTTTTTTTTTTTTCCCTTTTTTTCTCAGTTTCTAACGGATTTTTGCAGCTTCTCAGTCTGGTCCAACTCTGAATTCACTGGAAAAATTCACATTGAGCTGATGGAGCAGGGGCAGCAGCCAGGGCAGGGCTGGAGCTGGGCCAGGGCAGGCTCAGGATGGATTTAGGGAAAGGTTCTTCCCCCAGAGGGTGCTGGGCACTGCCCAGGCTCCCCAGGGAATGGGCACGGCCCCGAGGCTGCCAGAGCTCCAGGAGCCTTTGGACAGCGCTCCAGGGATGCCCAGGCTGGGATTGCTGGGGGGTCTGGGCAGGGACAGGAGCTGGGCTGGATGATCCTGGTGGGTCCCTTCCAGCCCAGGGTGTTCTGTGGCTCTGTGATTCCATATTGGGAGTTCATTCACAGCCTGTGGGATTCACCCACATGGACAGGAACCCCCTGGCACCCCAGCTCAGCTGCATGGCCTGGAGTGACCAGGGGCTGCAGGTCTGCAGTGCAGCCACAGCCAACGATCCTGATCCTCTGACAGCTTTAGAGAGGCTGTCTCAGCCCAGGGCAATGGGACAGACCCACTCATGTCTCAGGATCTTTCCCTGGAGATCCAGGACAGCGCTCCAGGGATGCCCAGGCTGGGATTGCTGGGAGGTCTGGGCAGGGACAGGAGCTGGGCTGGATGATCCTGGTGGATCCCTCAGCTCAGGATGTTCTGTTCCATGATCATCAACCCAAAGTTGCACATTTAATCTCCTAATTTTTTTTTTCCTCTGATCTATTTTTGTTCTTCCAGCATTGAAGCTGGGCTCCTCTCACCTGCTTCTTCCAGCTGGGGTTGCTGGGGTGCAGGAGCTGGATCAGTGATCCCTGTGGATATTCCATGGTTCTGTCTTTCCAGGTGTAATTCCCTTTGGCGCCTCTCAGCTCTGCCCCGCTGCATTCCCTGTGTTGACAGCTACAGGAAGGAAAACATTTCCTAAGTTCAGGATTAACAGGAAGACAATGGGAAGAGCTTTTCCCTCCCCCTGCCACATTCCCAGTCCCATCCCAGGGTGGCACAGGCCCTGTCCCAGCTCAGCCCCAGAGCCTGAGGGCAGTTCCTGGGCTCCCACCCAGAGCTCAACCCCTGCCCCCTGAACTCCTCAACACTTCCTTTGAATTCTGGGTTCTGTATCTTCTCCAGCAAATTCCAGGGGGGAAAAAAAAAAAAAAAAAAAAAAAAAAACACCAAAAAAAAACCAAACAAACAAAAAAACCAAAAACAAAAAAACAAACAAACAAACAAACAAAACAAAAAAAAAAACACAACAAAAAACCAAAACAAACAAAAACAAACAAACAAAAAAAAACAAACAAAAAAACCACAAAAAAATCAAAAACAAAACAAAACACAAACAAAAACCCCAAAGCAAAAACAAAACTCAAACAAACAAATAAACAAACAACAAAAACAAAACAAAACAAAATCACGAAATGGAGTTTTCCTTTTAGACCTGACTCTTTCTCAGTTCTTCCAAAGCACAGCAACAGCAGAGATTCCATGCAGGATCACTGATTCCACGTAGGATCATTGAGTTGTGTTTCAAATTAAAAGAGGTGCTGATCCTGCATCCCAGAGAAGCTGACCCCATCCCTGGCTGTGTCCCAGGCCGGGCTGGACACGGCTGGGAGCAGCCTGGGATGGTGGGAGGTGTCCCTTCCCATGGCAGGGGGTGGCACTGGGTGGGATTTCCAACCCAAACTGCTCTGACTCCGTGATTCCGACGGGATTTCTGAAATAACTCATTAACGCGCGCTTAATTTGCATTATTGAGTGCTGAGAATCAGCAGGGGGGGCCTCACAATGACACAACCCCTCACAATCAATATCCCCCGGATAAAAATAAGGAGGATGAAGCAGGATATTCCCATCTCCCTGTGCCACCACACCTTTCGTTCCCCAGCAATGTCTCATTTTCCCCTTGAGCTGCACAAACTTCTCCAGAGGATTCATTATCCAGGAGGAAAACCACACGGTCCCTGGTGACCTTCTGCAAAAAGGGAAAAACGCCTCAGGGCAGGTTTGGTTTGTTATTGGTTTTTTGAGGTGTTTTGTTTTTTTGTTTTGGTTTGGTTTTGTGGGTTTTTTGTTTTGTTTTGTTTTGTTTTGTTTTGGGGTTTTGTTGTTGTTGTTGTTTTGTTTTTTGTTTGATGGTTTTTGGTTTTGTTTGTTTGGTTTTTTGTGGGTTTTTGTTTGTTGTTTTGTTTTGGCTTGGCTTGGCTTGGCTTGGCTTGGCTTGGCTTGGCTTGGTTTTTTGCTTTTGTTGTTATTGTTTTGTTTTATTTTGGTTTTTTTTCTGGGTTGTTTTTGTGACCCAAAGAAAAACTTTTAACTGTTCAATAAATCAGCCCAGGGGAGGGGGTGGGTGCAGCCATTTGTCAATAAACTCACACGGGGGACGAGGAAAGGTGGCAAAGGAGGGCAGGGCTTTCCCAGGTACCTCAGGAATGTCACTGAGGGAAACTGGATCCAGAAACAGGAAAAATA
Source organism: Phylloscopus trochilus trochilus (assembly GCA_016584745.2). Lineage (NCBI taxonomy): Eukaryota > Metazoa > Chordata > Aves > Passeriformes > Phylloscopidae > Phylloscopus > Phylloscopus trochilus. The sequence goes on along the minus strand of WQNJ02000234.1, from coordinate 106,317 downwards.
GGAGTTGGAAATAAACAGGGTTTCTACAAGGAAAAGCAGCCAGGAGTGGGCAAAAGAGGAGCAGACAGGATGGGTTCAAAATGCACATTAAACCAAATCTCCTCCAGGGCTCTGTTTGTGGTCTTTATTCAGGTGCCTCCCTCCCAGTCCCTGCTCAAACCATTCCCCCGGAGTTCCCCTGCTGGGAAATTGGAAAGATGAATAGTGTGAAACTCTCGGGAGGATGAGGATGGATTTTGGGCAGAGGTGGGCTGGAGGCAGAGCTGCACTCCAGCAGAGGAGCCATTCCTTATCTCAGGAAGCTGTCTCCCTGTTCTTTTCGGCCTTCTGATGTTTTACTTTTTGTGGTGGAGTTCCTCACTCACTTTTCATGCAAACAATGATTGTTTTGTGTTCCTTTCTGCAGGAGGAGAGAACTGATGGACTGTTGGCTTGCCCAGTGTGGTTGGAGAGGACAATTTCCATCCTCCAATCCATGGTCACTGTTGGAATTCTATAAATGTCCAGGTCTGTAAATAAACTGCCCCTTTGTGCCTTGGATACCTCAGCGTGAGTGTCATTCATTTGTGTCGGATTGTGACACCATCCCATCCCATCCCATCCCATCCCATCCCATCCCATCCCATCCCATCCCATCCCATCCCATCCCATCCCATCCCATTCCCTGTCACTCTGTTTTTATAAAGTTCATTTCGGCCTTCTGATGTTTTACTTTCTGTGGTGGAGTTTCTCACTCACTTTCCACGCAAACAATGATTGTTTTGCATTCCTTCTGGAGGAGGAGAGAACTGCTGGGCTGTTGGGTGGTTGGAGAGGACAATTTCCATCCTCCAATCCACGGTCACTGCTGGAATTCTGTAAATGTTGAGGTCTGTGAATAAACTGCCCCTTTTTGCCTTGGACATCTCAGTGTGTGAGTGTCGTTCATTTGTGTCGGATTGTGACACCATCCCATCCCATCCCATCCCATCCCATCCCATCCCATCCCATCCCATCCCATCCCATCCCACCCCATCCCATCCCATCCCATCCCATCCCATTGTATCCCATCCCACCCCATCCCATCCCACCCCATCCCATCCCATCCCACCCCATCCCATCCCACCCCATCCCATCCCATCCCATCCCATCCCATCCCATCCCATCCCATCCCATCCCATCCCATCCCATCCCATCCCATTGTATCCCATTGTATCCCATCCCATCCCATCCCATCCCATCCCATTGTATCCCATCCCACCCCATCCCATCCCATCCCATCCCATCCCATCCCGTCCCATCCCATCCCATCCCGTCCCATCCCATCCCATCCCATCCCACCCCATCCCATCCCATCCCACCCCATCCCATCCCATCCCATCCCATCCCATTGTATCCCATCCCACCCCATCCCATCCCATCCCATCCCATCCCATCCCATCCCATCCCATCCCATCCCATCCCATCCCATCCCCTGTCACTCTGTATTTCTAAAGTTCATTTCAGCCTTCTGATGTTTTACTTTCTGTGGTGGAGTTCCTCATGCACTTTCCATGCAAACAATGATTGTTTTGCATTCTTTCTGGAGGAGGAGAGAACTGATGGGCTGTTGGGTTGACCAGTGTGGTTGGAGAGGACAATTTCCATCCTCCAATGCATGGTCACTGCTGGAATTCTATAAATGTTGAGGTCTGTGAATAAACTGCCTCTTTTTGCCTTGGACACCTCAGGGTGTGAGTGTCGTTCATTGGTGTCAAATTGTGACAGGAAGCTACATTTTCATATTAATAAAACACTGGAGATCCCCATCCAAATATTGCCCCAACCAGGTTTAAACCCCAAGCCAAGGAAACCCTGGGGTGTCCGAGGATCCCCGAGGCTGCCAGAGCTCCAGGAGCCTTTGGATTGTATCCCAGGGATGCCCAGGCTGGGATTGCTGGGGTGCAGGAGCTGGGCTGGATCATCCTGCGGCTCCCTCCTGCTCAGGATATTCCCTAAATCTCCAACAATAAATTTTTCAACCCCACTAAACTCACCAGAGCTCAACGAGGAGCCAAAAATCCCTCACCAAGGCACTTCAAAGCCTGACCCCGGCTCCAGAGGTTCTGGAAGTTCCCCCTGCACATTCCCACAGTAAAATATTCATTTTTTTTCCTCCTCTCTCTGTTCCTTTGAGTTCCATCCTTTGCAGGGCTCTGCCAGCGCTTTGCTGCTCTCCAAACACCAAATTGGGAATTTTTAATTGGGCAGAAGCTCTGCTCCCCCAGCACCCAAAGCTGCCTGCGTTGGCTTCGGGGAGTGAAGCTCTGGATTCTCCGTGGAAAAGCAGCAAAAACTTTGGGAACCAGGAGGAACAGGATATTCACTGCCTGAGGGGCAGTGCTGAAGAGAGTCCCCTCTCTTTTAAAATTTACATTTTTTTGAATTTTGAATTTAAGTTCTTTCCTAAGGCAGAAATTAACTGGATCTCTTTAAACCGAGGGTGCTGTCACGTGTTGGAGGAGCTTGCTGCTCCCAGTAAAAATAGCAATTCCTGGCTCCAAGAATAGCTGGAGGCAGCAGCTGATCCCTGTCACCTGCCCCGGGCTGTCCCGTGTCCTTCCAGCAGCAGGGACAGCAGCAGCTCCGCCTGGGGATGGGGAAAAGGGGCCAAAAAATGCAGGAGAGCCGCCCCAAAAATGCAGGAAAATTACTCAAAAAATGCAGAAAAACCACTCCCCCCCAAAAAAAAAAAAAAAATAAAAAAGGCAGGAAAACCACCCAAAAAAATGCAGGAGAATTACTTAAAAATGCAGGAAAACCATCCAAAAATGCAGGAAAACCACCCCCACCAAAAGAAAAAATGCAGGAAAATCACCCAAAAAATGCATCCCATCCCATTTCCACACCGCTCCCATCCCGTTCCCATCCTGCTCCCATCCCATTCCCATCCCGCTCCCATCCTGCTCCCATCCCATTCCCATCCCATTCCCATCCCATTCCCATCCCATCCCGATCCCATCCCATCCCATCCCATCCCATCCCATCCCATCCCATCCCATCCCATCCCATCCCGTTCCCATCCTGCTCCCATCCCATTCCCATCCCATTCCCATCCCGTTCCCATCCCGTTCCCATCCCCGTCCCCATCCCCATCCCGCTCCCATCCCTCTCCCATCCTGCAGGTCTGCACCACCTTGGGATCTCCCAGCAAAAGTTGCCCAAATCCCCAGGGACTTGAGTTCCTGCTGCAGGCAGGGACGGGGCCAGGGAATATTTAATGCAGATTCCAGCAGGTTTGGGGGGTTTTTTTAAGGCTGGGGTTGGTTTGGGGACCAAACTCTTCCTCAGTGCCTTTTATTCCCATTTAAAGCCGGAGTTCACCCGTCTTGGTTTTCTGTTCAGCTCTGGGCGTTTCCTGGAATCCCCCTGGATTCAGGATTTCCTGGATTTCCTGGATTCCCCCTGGAAAAGCCCCCTGAGGTCAGATCCAACCACTTCCCATGTCCCCAGGTGCCACATCCAGGGCTTTGAAACCCCTCCAGGGATGGATCCCGTGCCAGTCCTTGGGATGTTTTATGTGACCCTCATGGATTTAAGCTGAGTTTAATGATGTCATAAAATCCAGGGTAGAAACCTGACCCTCGAATTCCAGAATTTGGGAAGGATTTCCATCCTTCCCATGCCAGAAATCCCTTTTAACCAGAAACCTCCATTGGCTGTGTGCTGACAAACCCTCCTAAAATATCCATTTTATGGAATCCCAGAATCCCTGAGGCTGGAAAAGCCCCCTGAGGTCAGATCCAACCACTTCCCGTGTCCCCAAGGGCCACATCCAGGGCTTTGAAACCCCTCCAAGGATGAGGAACATCCTGCACCAATCCTTGGGACCACTCTGAGGTCCCACACCATCAAGTTTAGGAGTTTAATGACGTCCTAAAATCCGGGGCAGAAACCTGACCCTCGGATTCCGGAATTTGGGAAGGATTTCAGTCCTTCCCATGCCAGAAATCCCTTTTAACTGGAAACTCTCCTTCCTGGGGTGCTAATGAGCCTCCCTGAGACTCCTTCTTGGCCGAGGCTCCTTCCAGTTGAAGATTTTTTTTTCTGCCAAAGCAGCTCCTAATTTAGCACTGCTCTGTCTCAACTCGAATTTTTACTCAATTGACCTCCCGGGCTCCTTCCTCAGTCATTCCATGGAAAATATGCTCCGTGTGCAATTCCCAGCTTGGATTTTTTTTTGGAGGGGTTTATTTATTTATTTTGGACTTCTCTGCGCTTGCAAATTCCAGTCTGGAACATGAAAATTCTTCCTGGGCTGGTTTTTGGTGGTGGTTTTTTTTTGGTTTTTTTTGTGTGGGGTTTTTTTTTTTGGTTTTTGGTTTTTGTTTGTTTGTTTGTTTTGTTTTTTGGTTTTCTTTTTGTTTGTTTTGGTTTTTTTTGTTTTTGTTTTGTTTTTGTTTTTGTTTTTTGGGAGGTTTTTTTGTGGGTTTTTTTTTGTTTTTTTTTAATTATTTTTTATTTTGCTGTTGCCCAGGGTGTCATCACTGCCAGACTTGGCCAGCTCAAATATCACTGGGAATTGGGATCAAAGTACAGGAAAAAAAAGGGAAAAAAAAAAAAAAAAAGCAGGAAAATGGACATGTTTGGCCTCCCACAGGTGCCCTGCAGTGACACCCCCTAAAAAAAAAAAAAAAAAAAAAAGATAATAAAGTGGTTTTTTTGTGGCTTTTAATCCAGATTTATTGAAAATTAATTCGTGATGCAGTAAATTAATTACGTTTTCAGCTCCGGCCTTGCCAAGGTGCCACAGAGCTGCAGCATCCCCCAGCTTCAGCCTCGAATAAAATGAATAATAAAATGATGATTAATTTTTTAATTATAAATAATTAAATGTCCTTATCTCAAAAATGAAGAAAGGTCAAGCCTGGGGGATCTGTGGGGGGGATTTCTCTGGAATTTCTCAGGATTTCTCTGGAGTTTCTCAGGATTTCTCTGTCCAAAACATCTCAAAAATTGCTTGGGATCCCCCCTTGGGTTTGGTCTCTTTGTTCCTCTGTGGAAAAGCTGAGTTTAAACCAGGGCTGGAGTCTTAAAAAAGGGAATAAAAACTCTCCCCAGCCTGCAGGAATGATGAGTTCCTGCTGGTTTTTTAGGAAGTTCGAAGGAAATTTCTCCCAGGAATCCCCACTCTGAGGTCCCACACCATCAACCCTGGGCTAACAAAGCTGCTGAGGTTGTTTGATTCCTCGGGATTTTTCAGAGTATCCACCAGACTTTACCTCATTAAAATCCCCTCTCATTTAACCTGCATTGTGTCCCATTTCCCAAAATTCCAACTGTTTTGGACAGGAAAACCAGGATCAGCTGCTCAGGGCTTTTTCCACACAAACCTGGGGCTTTTTTTTCCGTGGAGAAGCCTCCAGGGTCGGAGAGTGGGACACAAAATCTGATGGAACCACAGGGAGATCTGAACATCAGCAAGGATCCTGTTCCAAACTGTCCATCCTGCCCAAATTTTCCTGCAGGAAATTTGGGGCATCAGCTGGAAAATTTTTTGGGGCCATTTGGAAGACGTTCAGCGGGGAGAACCTGACACAGCAGCATGGTGTGGAGGCAATAACCAAACATTAATAGGAATAAGCGGATTAAAATATGAATCGAATTTAAAAACTCCTTAATTCCTTTTTAAAAGTGGAAACTGTTGGGTTCTGCGCGGTTTGTCAGCGTGTGAGGACAAATTGAGGTTTCCCAGCTGTTCCCGGGGTGAGGAATGAGGCCACGGGCGTGGTTTGAACCTCATTCCCCAAATCCCATCCCAGGATCTCCCAGGACAAGCCAGAACCAGCCCAGGGAGGCGAAGCTCGGGCTTGACCTTGCGCTCCTGAAGAAAACCCAGACATTCCCCATCTAGGGGAGAAATTTAATTAAACTGCTCTGTTTTTTTGGTTTTTTTTTTTTTTTTCAATCCTGCTGTTTAAACACAGGAACGGGAGGCTCGGTTTTTATGGATGTCAGGAGGAACATCAGCTCCAGGCTCCGTGCAAACCACAAAGGAAGTGTTTTCATTTCCAACCTGCAGCCTTTCTCCTCAGCTGAAATAACCTTTTTTTTTTTTTTTTTTCAGCCTCTTTGTGCTCCCAGGAGCCCAGAAATCCGCAAGGCTCCCGGATTTTAATTTACCAGGAGGTGTGAGAGAAGAAACACAGAATTCCCCCTTTTCCTGCTGCATCCCTGAAAGTGAGAGCCTCTCCTCCAGGAACGGGGCCTTAATGATCCATCCCTTTCTTAATGAACTTCAGGAATGTTTCTTTATGCTGGTTTTATTATTATTATTTCTTTTTTTAAAATCGGATCATTAAGCAACGTCAAGCACCAATGTCTGGGTGGTGGGAGGTTCTCCATCAACTCCTCCAATTAATTGGAGCAGCCTGGGATAGTGGGAGGTGTCCCTGCCTGTGGAAGGGGTGGAATGGGATGGGATTGAAGGTCTCTTCCAACCCAAACCGGTGTGGAATTCCAGGAAATCTTTGCTCATCATCATTTAGCTGCTTGGTAACGCTTTTTCCTGTCATCAGCTTAAGGGTTTTTAGGGAAAAATAAAATAAAATAAAAAAAGGCTGAATAATTACTGGACCTTGGTTTGGTCAGCAGGGCTTGGAGACCTTCAGTGTCACCCTCCCAGGAGCCAGGATTGATCTGGAATCATCCCAAATTCCCACTTCCACGGGGAAAAGGGATGTCCCCCGTGGAATGATGGATTTAGGGGACACCACTTATCTCTTCCACCAGCCTTATCTCCCTTCCAGGCCTGAGATGAGGCCCAGGAGTTGGTGGACACACCCAGGAATCCTCCAGTCCCATTCCCCAGCACTTCCAATACTGAATTCCAGGTGTTCACAGCTGTCCCAGCGCTCCTGGTGGATTAATTTTTCCCCTCCCTTCACCACAACCATTACTCAAATCTTAATTACACCCAGCAGCCCCTCCACCACCAACCCAGCAAGAACAGAGCCTCAAAAAAAAAAAAAAATCCCAGAAACCTGGCTTTCCCTATAAAAACGGGAATCCCAAGTGTCCTGTCCTGCCTTGGGATGATTCCAGGCCGGAGCAGGGGTGGGAAAGCAGAGGGAAGGAGCTGCAGAGTCACTGCTGCCCTTCCACCTGGGGAAAACTCCCTTTCACTTCCGCTCCCAGCCCAGGCAGGATGGAATTAACTTTTCTTCCAGGAATATTTCCTTCCCCCACCCCCCCTCTCCTCCCTGTGGCCAGGAAGAGAGTGGGAATGCTCAGGAACGCGGGATGGAAGGTGGGGATGCTGCAGGAGCAGGGGTTGGTTACGAGGTGTGGCAGAAGCAGCCCAGGGTTTCTCCTGCCCTGCCCGGGGCCTGGCACATTCCCAAGGGCTCCTGGCAGCTGGATTTGCTTTGATGGGAACAGCTTCCCTGCACCGTGGCTGGATTTTCCCAGAAAACAGGACCCCAGCATGCCCAGGAGTTCACTTTCAAAGGGGTGCAGCAGCGAGGAAATGTGTGTTATAAATAAACAGGGCAGGAGATGATTATTAACTCCTTAAATGCCTTCATTAAAAGGGGAAAACTCCAGGGATCACCTACACCTCTGCTGCTGCTCCCTCAGCCACGGCTGAGGAGGAGGCCTGAGTCAATTCTGCTGCTCACTCTGCAGAGCCAGGAGCTCATCCTCACAGAAATTCCCAAGAATTCTTTGGGCTTAGTTTAGTTTAGGGATGTCTTTCTTTCTGAGTGCCTTCAGATTATGGTGAGCAGGTGAAGAGGATTTACAAATGGCTGGCAAGGCAGCTTGGTGTCTCGCCACCCAGTTCTTTATGGGTCTGGATTTTGAGCTGACTCGTTGTTGCTGGGGGTTTTTTGGTGTTAATTGTAGTAAACGTTCTGGCAAAGGCTTCATGGGGGTCTCTGTGATTTCCCAGGAGTTCGTTTTCAAAGGGGTGCAGCAGCGAGGAAATGTATGTTATAAATAAATGGGGCAGGAGATGATTATTAACTCCTTAAATGCCTTCATTAAAAGGGGAAAGCTCGAGGGATTGCCTAGGCCTCTGCTGCTGCTCCCTCAGTCAAGGCTGAGGAGGAGGCCTGAGTCGAGGAGGAGGCCTGAGACAATTCTGCTGCTCACACTGCAGAGCCAGGAGCTCATCCTCACTGAAATTCCCAGGAAATCTTTGGCTTTAGTTTAGTTTAGGGGTGTCTTTCTTTCCGAGTGCCTTTTAAGGTTATGGTGAGCAGGTGAGGAGGGTTTACCGATGGCTGGCAAGGCAGCTTCCTGTAGGATGGCATTCTTTATGGGTCTGGATTTTGTGCTGACTCGTTGTTGCTGGGGGTTTTTGGCGTTAATTGTAGTAAACGTTCTGGCAAAGGCTTCATGGGGGTCTCTGCGATTTCCATAATGGGCATCAGTTTCGGCTTGATGAGCAGGCAGGGGTGCAGTCACTGCCTGTCATGTTTGGGTTTTCTGAAGTTCTTTCCCGGGGACCAAAACTGGTAAACAAGGTCACACTTTCTAAACTCTCTTGTTTTTCACATTTCTCTCCTAAGGAGGGACTTTGCTTGTTGACCCTTGGTGTGACCAATGGTTCAAAGGATCCCACCTCTTAGGTGGGCACATTGTAGAAAGGTATAAAAATAGGTTCTGAGAATGTGGCTGTGGGACACAAAGGAGGAGAGGCGGACTCATTCACAAGGCTGTTGGACTCCTCACCGGAGGAGCTAGGGCGTTTATTCTCCAAACTTATTTTATACCTTTTTACAAAGCACTTAGAGGTGGGAACCCCTGGAACCATTGGTCACTTGTAGAGACCATCACGCGAAGTCCCTCCCATGGGAAAGCGTGTGGAAAAACATCTTTGTTTACAAACAAAGCCTGACTTGTTTAGCAGTTCTGTCCTGGGAACAGAATTCCCAGAAACCAAAGCATGGCAGGCACAAACCGTGGCAACAAACGAGGGCACGTTTTTCTAAACTCTCTTGTTTTTCACATTTCTCTCCTAAGGAGGGACTTTGCTTGTTGACCCTTGGTGTGACCAATGGTTCAAAGGATCCCACCTTTTAGGTGGGCACATTGTAGAAAAGTATAAAAATAGGTTCTGAGAATAAACCAGCTCCTTTTTGGAGCATCAGCCTTCTGAACAGACTCACGTCTTTCTTTTCATGTCCAACAGCGACACAGGGGGTCAGCAGGGAGCAGGAAGGGGGGCAGACAGAGGGCAGGGAGCAGCAGAAACCTGACAAGAGATAAGGGCACACAAAACTGGGACTTGGCTTACAAACTGGGTACAAACCACCCAAGTTAACAATGTGCATAACCATCGACAGAACATCCACTGTATGATTAGGAGTCTTTAACACTTTTAAAGTAACCATCTACAGAACATTCAACACACAAAACTAGGAGTCATGGAGTTCCACCCACATCAGTGGATTTCCCTCCTTCACATGGGGAAAGAAGGAGCTAAGCCTGATTTTAATTCAACCCCTTCCATACCAACGGGAAACGGGGAAGATTTCCCAGGAAAAGAGAGGAACCAGCGGCAGCTGCTGCCGGCCAGACAAAGGAACGGCAGGGAAGGTTTTTCCTGGGAAAAGGGGAGGCAGAGGAAAGCCCTGCTCCCGGCTGGGTCTGGCTGGGGTGGAGCTGAGCTGTGCCCGGCGCTCCCCAGGGATGGATGGGACAGGGAGAGAACAGAGAGTGTGCTGCAGGAATGGTCCTGGAGAAAAAAAAATGGGAATTTTCTGCCTGTGCGATTTATTTTTCTGCTTTTATTATTCTGGAAAACACAGAACAGCTTTCATTTGCTGTTTAAGAGTTTTTGAGATGCTGTCTTCCGGATGAAATTGGAATTAGGTTGGGTTTATATTTAAAAAAAAACCACTTTTTTTTTTGCTTGTCATTTAACTAAAAAAAAAAATCTCAAATATGCTGGAAAGACGCAGAGAGTGAGTTATCAAAGCATTTTTTTTGTGTATAAACCCCAGCACCTCCACCGCCAGGAGCAGTAAAATGGAGTTTGTAAGCTGAAACTTCCAGTCCAACATCTGATTTTTTCCGATACATTTATGTGCCTCGAGGTGCCCGTAAAGCTCCTCACGGGAGTTTTAAAAAACGCCTCAGAAATTCGGATATCAAAGCGCCGTGGAAATGAGGAGTTAAGGTCACGATTCCGCAGGAATTTTCAGATTTTTTAGGCGAAGAAATGGCTTTGAAGGTTTAAATGGCAGAGTCCATCCCTCCCTGAGTGTTTTCAGTTCCTCCTGGAATGAGCTCTCCTGGTCTTGGGATTCCTCTTCTTGTGCTCAGTTTTGCGTGGAGAAATCCATGAATAAAAGAAAAGAATAAATAAGAGAATTAAAAAAAAAAAAAAGAGAGAGAATAAAACAAAATAATAATAATAATAATAATAATAATAATAATAATAATAAACTCCCCCAATATTCCATTGAAAATGAGAGGGACGAAAGGTTTGGAGAACAGGCTTTGGGGGGGAAAAAAAAATTGTAAATAAATCAGAGCTTTTCTTGTTTACTGGGGCAAATATTTAGTCAGAGTTGTCCAAATATCAGGGAATCGTGGAATGGTTTGGGTTGGGAGGGACCTTAAATATCATTTATTCCACTCCAGGGACACCTTCCACCATCCCAGAATGTTCCAGCCTGGCCTTGGGCACTGCCAGGGATCCAGGCCGTGGATCTTTATACAAAGACGTATGAAAAAAAGATTTAATTGTGGAATTAATGTAAAAATATTTAGACGGGCATGAAGACATTAAAAATATATCTAATACTGGAATTGATGTAAAAAATTTCTAGATGTGCTCTGGGAAATCCCAGCCCAGCCCCTGCCCACCCCCCCAGGGAACAATTCCTTCCCCAAATCCCACCTATCCCTGCTCTCTCCCTGGTTTAAATTCAATGTATTCCAGCAGCAGGCCCGAGCTGCTGCCAGTGCTGCAGATAACTCTTATCACTTAAAAAAAAAAACCAACCCTTTTAAATCCTTCAGCCTCAATCAGGTCCCGTTCTCAGAGCCTCCCACAGCACTTCTTCTTCTTCTTCAAAAAAAAAAAAAATATAAAATTATTTAAACCCCGACTTGAAAGAGAATTCCAGAATTTCCAATTAAACAGCCGGCCCCCAGCAGTAACTTCTGCATTTAATTATTTATATTTTAGCGTTTTGAAGCCTGGCTGAAAAGCCCCAAATGTTTATGGGAAGTTATTTTTTGGGGTTGTTTTGTTTTTGGTTTTTTTTGCCCACGTGTCTGAAGCAGCTGCGGGGCCTTCCAGCTCCACACCCTGCCCGTGGCTTCCTGCGGTCTGCCTGGGATTCCTTGGCCGTTCCCATTCCCCATGGAAGCCACGAGGATGGGAGATGGGAAAAGCTGCTCAGGGAATTGTCCAGGAAGAATTCAGAGCTGGGAGAAGCGGCTCCGCTCTTCCAGTAATTCCAGCAAATCCATGACATCCCGAAGGACGGAGCCCAGAGGAACCTTCCTGAGGGGAATGTGGGGTGACGGATTCATCCCGAGCTTGGGGGTTTTGATGCCCGAGGTTCTGGGTTTTCCTGTCTTGTGCTGGTGGGTGGTTTTTGCTTTTGTGAAGTTTTAACCCCCCTTTCCACCCCCCTTGGCCGCGATGCTGGCTCAGATTTTGGGGAGCTTTGGGTGGGTTAGGCTTCAGGATAGGAAAAAGAAATCCAAAAGAGGCTCCTGACCTCAGGGTGTGTTCCAAGGCTTTATTCCCAAAGGGGATCCCAGGGGCAAAGAGGAAGAACAAGGAGGAGCAGGGGTTTTTATCTGATCTCTGTCTGGGATGGGACAGCTGGCACAGAGCCAGAGGTCAGAGATAAGGGACAGGTAGGGTCGGACCAAGGGTTACAGGCTCTGGGGGGTTTCTGGAAAAGAGCACTTCCCTGAGGAATACAACACTTTTGTGTTAGGTGGTGCTGGGACTCGATCACAGGATGATGGGGAGCAGGGCAGTGTTGGGTCCAGCAGGGGACTCGCTTCTTCTAGGACACTCTCTGAGCTCCAGGCCCCCAGGATAAACAATGTGGAAGAGAGGAAGAAGCAGGAGGGATGAAACACCTGAGGATAAACAATGTGGAAGAGAGGAGGCCAGCAGGAGGGATGGAACACTGCTGCTGTTGGACACGAAAGAAAGACACGGACTCGTGATTTCAGAAGGCTGATGCTCTAAAAAAGGGGTGGGTTTGTTCTCAGAACCTGTTTTTATACCTTTCTACAATGTGCCCACCTAAGAGGTGGGATCCTTTGAACCATTGGTCACACCAAGGGTCAACCAGCAAAGTCCCTCCTTAGGAGAGAAATGTGAAAAACAAGAGAGTTTACAGAGTGTGACCTTGTTTACCAGTTTAGATCCCTGGGAAAGAACTTCAGAAAACCCAAACATGACAGGCAGTGACTGCAGAACACCTCAGGATAAACAATGTGGAAGAGAGGGGGCCAGCAGGAGGGATGGAACGCCGTGATTTGGAGTTGCATGGTTGGACAATGGACGTGGGGGTTTGCAAATGGACTGAAACTTGTAAAAGGGAGGGAATCTCCTGACTCTTCCTCATTTTGCTTCCACTGCTGTGGCTCTGGTGCTGCCAGGGTGTGGCCTTGAGGGCCTTTAATAAATATTCACCTTGTTCTTACAACTCTGCCTGGCCTCTGTTTCAGCCTTTAAGGCAACACCTCCCAGCTGGGAAGAGAATCCAGGACATCCCATGGGGCAGGGTCAGGAGAAACCTTCCCGAGGGGAAATGTGGAAATCGGGAATCATCCCCCGGCCTGGGCTTTCACTTCCTAGCCCGGGGGTTTCCTGGCTGTCCCTCTTCCCAATGGATGTCACAAGGATGGGAGACAGGAGGAGTTCCTAAGGGGGATGTCCAGGAATGATTCGGGCAGGGTGGGGCTGGAAGAGGCAATTCCAGCTGGGGAAGAGAGGCAGAGCCAAGAGGGACCTTCCAGAGGAGAAATTTGGGATGAGGGAATTTTCACTGAACTGGGAGCTTTCACCTCCCACCCCGGAGCCCTAAATCAGCGATTCCCCCTCCCGGCCCCATATCCAGCAGAGCCTCTTCCCGACAAACCGAGCGGGAATGGAGGGAAGGGACGGAATGAGCCTTGAGCTCTGGCTGGCAGCCAGACTTGCCACTTTTCCCCTAACGAGACAGGCAGTCAACTCGAAATTGGCATAAAAATACCCAGATTTGCATAAATCCCGGGGCAGGCCACGCTGGGCTCATTCCTTCCCTCCAGAAAACCTCCTCCTCCTCCTCCTCCTCCTCCTCCTCCTGTGCAGGGCTGGGAATAAATCCCAGATAACCCCTGACATTCCAACGGGAGCCTCGACTTTCCAGGAGGAGAACAAAGAGGGAGGAAGGAGGAGGCCCCCCCGCCCCGAGTGGCTATTTTTGGCCATTATTAACCGAGATTAAAAGGAGCAGCCAAAAATCTGACCCCAGATGGGTGCTGGGAGCCCGGACGGGGCTGGTGGGGTGAGGTGACGCTCCTGGATTCCCAGTTTTTGGGGGGTTTTTTTGTTTGTTGTTTTTTTTTTTTACTGGGAACTCTTTGCGGGCTCCAGGACTTCGCACGACAGCCTGGGAATTTGGTGGGGACAAAACAGAAATTTGGTAGGGACAAAACAGGAACAGATGTCTCAGGAGAGGGAAGGGGAGGGGGAGGGATCTTGCTCGGACTTGTGAGGGTGAAGAAAGCGAAGTTATGCAAATCACCGCTCCCTTCCAGACAAAAAAAAACTCCCCTCCCGAGGTTTGGGCCCAGGGATGGAGGGGAACAAAGGGTTCCTTTGGATTTGTGGATCAACCTGGAGGGGGAGGCCAGCTGGGGGTCAGGCGGGGCACACCTCGCTCCTCTCATCCCAGCCAGGGCTTCCTCGGGATTTGGGAATGTCCTGGACAAGCCCGGCCATCCAGAGGCTGGTCCAAGTCTGGGTTCGAGGAAGAGGCTTCCAGCTTTTGGCTCCATAAACACAGCAAGGGGATTTCCACAGCGAGGAAAAGCCAACATCCAGGAAAAAACAGTGCCCAGGAAAACGCAACACCCAGGAAAACGCAACACCCAGGAAAACGCAACGCCCAGGAAAACACAACGCCCAGGAAAAAACAACATCCAGGAAAACCCAAAAACTCAGGAGAACCCAACAGCCAGGAGAACCCAACGCCCAGGAAAACCAACGCCCAGGAAAGCCAACATCCAGGAAAACACAACACTCTCAGGAAAACCCAGCATCCAGGAACATCCAGCACCCAGGAAAACCCAATATCCAGGAAAAACAACATCCAGGAAAACGCAAGAACTCAGGAGAACCCAATAGCCAGGAGAACCCAACAGCAAGGAGAAGCTGACACCCAGGAAAACCCAGCACTCAGGAAAACCCAACACCAAGGATAACCAAGATCCAGGAAAACCCAGCATCCAGGAAAACCAATATCCAGGAAAACCCAACACCCAGGAACACCCAGCACTCAGGAAAAACAACATCCAGGAAAACCCAACACCCAGAAAACCCAACATCCAGAAAACCCAGCACTCAGGAAAAACAACATCCAGGAACATCCAGCACCCAGGAAAACCCAATATCCAGGAAAAACAACACCCAGGAAAACCCAATATCCAGGAAAACCCAACATCCAGGAAAACCCAACACCCAGAAAACCCAACATCCAGTGGGGCCGGCTGAGGGCTGGATCCCTTCATGGCATTCCCAGAAGTGTTTCCTGCTGGGAATCCCTTCTGGGTGTGCCAGGAATGCCAGAGAGGTGTCCTGTGGAAGGGACAGAGGAATTCCCGTGGCTCCTGGATTTTGAGCAAAGCGGGGGCGTTAAAACCCTGCTCCCTGAAGGGAATTAACTGGAATGTCCAGAGGGGTTTGGTTTTTTTTCCTATCCAGGAAAATCCCGAATTCAGCAGAGAAGCAGCAATTTCCATCCTGCCACCGCCACACCAGGAGGTTTTAAATTCCCTGTTCCCATCCCTAGGTGCGCACAAAGGCAATTTAAAAAACAAACGGATATTTAAATAAAATAAATAAAAATAAAATAATAAATAAATAAATAAATAAATAATTTAAAATAAATAAATAATGAAATAATAAAATAATAAAATAAAATAAAAAATAAAATTTAAAAAAGGATATTTAATACTCGAATTAATGTAAAAATGTTTAGATGTGCAAAAAGGCATTTCAAAAAAAGGATATTTAATACTGGAATTCATGTAAAAATGTTTAGATGTGCAAAAAAAGGCATTTCAAAGAAAGGATATTTAATACTGGAATTCATGTAAAATATATATAAAAAAATAAAAATACATTAAAAAAATAAATATAAAAATAAAAGCCGTTCCTGCCCGCTGAGCAGGGACGCTGAGTTTTGGATCCGGAGCCCCAAAGGCAGCGGGAATTCTGGAGCCGCTTCCCGGCGGTGTCATCCCAGGACACGCAGGGATGCGCCGCGGCGGCTGAGGGGTTAAAGAGGAGCTCTCTCCCGTTCCGCCGCCATCTGAAGTGTGCGCATTCCAAGTGCTAATTATGCCTCACAAAGGCGCAGCACAAAGCCCGACATGATACCGCCGAAGATTTCAGCGCTGCCAGCACAGATTATTTGGGATTTTTTTTTTTTTAGGGCTTTTTTCCTTTTTTTTTAAGCTTTTTTCCCTTTTTTTAAGGTTTTTTTTCCATTTTTCTAGGTTTTTTCCTTTTTTTAAGATTTTTTCCTTTTTTTAAGTTTTTTTTCCTTTTTTAAGATTTTTTCCTTTTTTTTAAGGTTTTTTCCTTTTTTTTAGGTTTTTTTCCTTTTTTTTAGGTTTTTTCCTTTTTTTAAGTTTTTTTTCCTTTTTTAAGGTTTTTTTCCTTTTTTTAAGGTTTTTTCCTTTTTTTAAGGGTTTTTTCCCTTTTTTTAAGGGTTTTTTCCCTTTTTTTAGGTTTTTTTTTATTTTTTTATGTTTTTTCCTTTTTTAAGGTTTTTTTCCTTTTTTAAGGTTTTTTTCCTTTTTTTAGGTTTTTTTTCCTCTTTTTTAGGTTTTTTCCTTTTTTGGGTTTTTTTCCTTTTTTTAGGTTTTTTTCCCTTTTTTTTAGTTCTTTTTCCTTTTTTTGGGGGGGTGGTTTTGTTGTTTTTTTTGTTTTGGTTTGGTTTTTCTTGGTGGGTTAAAACAGGAGGAGAAATGTTCGAAGCCTGCCCCCGGATATTCGCTCCTAAACCCGTGAAAATCTGATTTAAGAGCAATTTTTTTTTTTCAGAGAGATTTTGGGTGATTTTGGGCTGGCGGGGAAATTTAACCGGGCGTAGCTCACCTGGAAAAGGAGATGGGTGAGGCTCAAGCCAAAAATTAGGAGAGAAAAAAAAAGAAAAAAGAAAAAAAAGGGGGAAAAAAGGAAAAAAAAAAAGAAAAAATAAGAAAAAAGAAAGAAAGAAAGAAAAAAAAAGCTGTTTTAATGGAGCAGAGGAAAGAGTTTCGAGTTGGCAGCTCTGGCACCGAGAGGATGAGGCAGGGATGGGGCTGGAAAAGGGAAATTCCCTGGATGGACATGACCACATTCTTGTATTTACCTGGATATCCCCAAATTTCTGTATTTACCTGAATGTCCCCAAATTCCTGTATTTACCTGGAGATGCCCGAATTTCTGTATTTGCCTGGATATCCCCAAATTTCTGTATTTATCTGGATACATTTCAACTCCCCACATTTCTGTATTTACCTGAAGGTGCCCAGATTTTTCTATTTATCTAGATGTCCCCAAATTCCTGTATTTACCTGAATGAGCCCAAATTTTTGTACTTACCTGGATGTGCCCAAATTTCTGTATTTATTTCAATGTCCCCAAATTTCTGTATTTACCTGAAGGTGCCCCAATTCCTGTATTTACCTGGATGTCCCCAAATTCCTGTATCTACCTGCCCAATTCCAGCAGCTCACAGAGCCAAATCCAACCAGCGACCAGCACCGAGCTGCTTGAATTATAATTCCTATAATTAGAATTTTGGCAGCTTTTTTTTTTTTGCTTTTTTTTTTTGCTTTTTTTTTTTTTTTTTCTAATTTGGAATCTCTGTTTTCATATCCATGCAGGTTGGATACCCAGGAAGAGGAGCTCCAAGTCCCCAAATTCCTTCTGGATTTTGCTGCCTGGAATTGCAGGAGTGGGGAGCCCAAGGCTCTGACACTTGGTGGGATCACGGAGTTAAAATGTGGTTTGCAAGAGGTGAAAAGCAGGGTTAAATGTCGGTCTGTAAGAGGTGAAAAGTAGGGTTAAAATATGGGCTTATAAGAGGGTGAAAACAGATTTAAAATAGGGGTTTGTAAGAGGGGAAAATCAGAGTTAAAGGTGGATTTGCAAGAGGAGAAAGCTGAGCTAAAATACGGATTTTTAGGAGGTGAGAAGCAGAGTTAAAATATGGGATTATATCGGGTGAAAAGCAGAGTTAAAAGATAGGTTTTTAGGAGGTGAGAAGCAGAGTTAAAATGTGGGATTGTGACAGGTGAAGAGAGTTAAAATACGGATTTGTGAGAGGTGAAAAGCAGGGTTAAATGTGAGTCTGTAAGAGGTGAAAATCAGAGTAAAATGTGGATTTGTAAGAGCTGAAAGCAGAGTTAAAATACTGGATTATAACAGGTGAAAGCAGAGTTAAAATACGGGTTTCTAAGGTGAAAAGCAGGGTTAAAATGTGGGATTGTGGCAGGTGAAAAGAGTTAAAATATGGATTTGTAAGAGGTGAAAATCAGAGTTAAATGTGGATTTGTAAGAGGTGAAAAGCAGAGTTAAAATACTGGATTATAACAGGTGAAAGCAGAGTTAAAATACGGGTTTCTAAGGTGAAAAGCAGAGTTAAAATGTGTATTTTTATCTCTTTTTGGGCTTTTTGAACAGCTGAGCATTGCTAATTAGCAGAGTTTCTGATGCAAACCAGAGTTTTCCAGCCCCACCTCTGCTGTTCCAGGTGGGACTGAACCCAGATCGGGTGTGCAAATCCCAGGGAATTGTTTTGTGCACGGAGCAGGCTCAAAATCAGGGAAAAGCCACACCTGGGGAGGTGTGGGTGTGTGGGTTTGCAAGAAATGTTTTATAAGCTTTAGTTAGGAACATGGTGTGGTGTTTTTTTATTGTAATTTTGGTATAGTGGATACCTTGAAGGGGCCTCTTGCCCCAGGATGTATTCTTATCATCGTTTGATAAGAGTTTCTAAGACAACCTGAGCCTCTGCTTGGAGATTCCTTCCTGTGGGTTCTTTTCCCTGTTTCATCCCTGTTTTATGTAGGATTCTTCCCTCTGTCCATCACAGAATTCTTATCTTCAAGGTTCAGGAGTTTTGGACACTGGTTGGCGGGGTCCCTTGAGACCACTCCCAAACTTATTATTTTGGATTTGTTAGTGTTTGAGTAATCTAGCTGGCATGTCGTGTTTGGATTGTTTTATTGGTTTTGTACACTTTGTACCCACCCCTTGAACTGTCCTGAACAAAAACGCCCTGCAGCCCGAGGTCCGGGGTCTCTCTGGAGGCACCAGGCTGAGGCTGGGGGAACCCTTGACCCCCTGAATAAAACCTCTGTTTTCTGGAAGCCTTGGAGAGTCCCTGTGCTGGTTTGAAAGCAAAACCAGTGAGACTCCCAGTCAGAGATACAATTTAATAGAAGAAGAGAGGAAAAAAAGGTGAAATAAATGGAATGATACAACCTAACACCCTGTTGGTCAGGGTGTTTGAAGCAGCCCGGAAATCCTCCTGGAGTGGCAGATGTGGTTCTGCTGGAGCAGAGATGATCCTGAGAGAGAAGGGTCCAGGGATGGTGAGAAGGGTCCAGTGATGGTGAGAAGGGTCCAGGGATGGTGAGAAGGGTCCAGTCTTCCTCCACGAATCCAGTGGAACCAGATGAGATGTTCTTGTCCAAGCAGTGATTCCATCTGGTAGCTCTTGTCTCCTCTGAGAGTTCAGTGGATAGAAGCTGCCTGTGAGGTCTCAAACCCTGGATTCTATCCAGGTGGGAATGCTTGGCTCCTCCCCCTGGGTGGAGCATCTCCCAATGGGATGATGTCATTCCATGAGTCATGCAGTGGGTCCTTGATGGCCCATTAACCAGAGATAACTTCTTCCAGGAAGGCATTGTTGGGCTCGTTAACTGAAGATCAGGAAAACACTGCCCCACCTTAGCTCCAAGGGCTCATGGGGATAGAATACAGACCTTGGGCACAATTTTACATTGGAACCCGGGACAGTCCCCTCTTTCTAATCACAGCCATGACAGTGTGAGTGGATCTGCCTGCAGAGCCAAGATCTCACCAACAGGTACTGCTGAGGCGTATCAGAGCAGCTGGGGGGCCAAGCTGAACACCAGGCTGGGCCAGAGAAAGACACGCAAAGCAACATGGGTGGGCAAATCCTGCCCCAAAAAATCATCCCAAAAAGCTGGAAAAGGCCGGGAAGGTGAAGCCATCGCGGCTGGCTTCAGTGAAGGGTTTTTTTCCTGATATCCTGGGAGAGGAACTGAGCCCAAACCTTCCTCTCTCGAAAAAAAAAAAAACAACATTGCTGAACCAGCAAGTCCCTCCCAGAGCAAACCCTGCGAGGCTGAGAGGCAGAAATTCAGATTTTGGGATGATTTTTTTGGGATGAATGTTGATTTTTTGATTTTTTTTTTCTTTTTTCCCGTGTTTTAAATCTCTCCAATCAACACGAAACTCTCAAATCTCCTGGAGCAGAAGGGAGGTGGGGGGGGAAGAAGGAATTCGAGTTAAAAAGGCAATTTTTTCCCCACCATCCAATTCCCCCCCCACTCTGCGCTTCAATGCTGGATTTGCTGAGAACCACACAAAGAGCCAGCCCCAAATAAATAACAATAATTGCCAAACCCTCCAGGTTCTGCAGTTTACTCAACAGATGCTCCAGGTGACTCAATTTAGTGGCTCCAAAGCGGTGGAAGGGATTAATGAGAGGCTGCAGATTTAGCACAGTGGGGCCACCATAAAAACCCAATTTTTGCTCATGGATATTCTAATCAGGGCCCTTTTTTTTTCAATTTTTATTTTATTTTATTTTTTCCCCCAACAATTCAGCCACTTGACTTCTCCTGCCGCTATTTATTATCGGGCAGCAGGGAAAAAATTGGTCTTTTGATTCAAAGAGCAAGGAAATGGGTGCAAGGAGGAATAAATCACTCAGGATTTGCTCAGCCCTTTCACGGTTGCTGTAAAACTGCCAATCAAGCCTCACTTGAAGGTTTTCTCTACAAGATTTGAGGGGACTTTCCTGGGCTGAGTTCTGGGATTTTGCTGCCACGACTCAAATTTCAGCTTTGAGTTCCTCCCTTCCCCCTGCTCCAGTGAGAGGATCACTCGAAAACCTCGTTGATGATATTAAAAAAAAAAAAAAAACAACAAACCAAACCAAACAAACAAACAAAAAAAACCAAAAAAACAACAAAAAACCCAAACAAAACAAAACAAACAAAAAAAACACCACAAAAAAACCCCAAACCAAACCAAACCAAAAAAACCAACAACAAACCAAACAAAAAAACCCAAACAAACAAAAACCCAAAAAACAAACAAAAAAAAAAACCAACCCAAAGTAAACAAAAAAACCCACCAAAAAAAACACAAAAAAACCAAAATAAACAAACAAACAAACGAAAAAAAAAAAAAACCAAACCCAAAACAACAAACCCAAAAAGTCAAATTTCCAACAGGAAATTTATTTTTGAGCTGCTCAGATTAGACCTGGCTTTAATTCATTGGCCTTTGCACAGAGCTGGGATTGCCTCGCGCGACTGAGGATCTGATTTAATGAGGATTATATTAATTATATCACATTTAATTTGTGAGTCCAGCAAACCTCCAGTGAAGGTGTGAACAGAAGGGAGGCACCTACAGGGTTTGCCTCCCGTAAAAATCCTTTCTCCAGAATCCTCCCGTGGCATTTGGGGCTGGAAAAACCCCCCAAAATATTGTCAAAATTCACTGCTGGGGCTATCACAGGAGCTGAAACTCTCCTGGGGCTGGCGCAGCTTCAAAATCACCCCCCAAAAAAATGAGGAGGTTTTGCCCAGATTTTCTGGATTTTACACTGAAATCAAATATAAAAATATATATTCTCTCTATATATGGAATACATTCTATACATATAAATATATATATATATAAAATATATGTAAATATATTTTCTCTATATATGGAATATATTCTATATATATAAATATATACAGAATATATATAAATATATTTTCTCTATATATAGAATATATTCTATATATATAAATATATACAGAATATATAAAAGTATATTTCCTCTCTATATAGAATACACAAAATATATAGAAATATATGTAATATAAAAATATTTATATAGTATAAAAAGGTATTTTCTATAAATATACGTAAGACGTTGAATATGAGATTATAATATGTAATAAATACATAAAATATATAATATGAAACTATAGGCATAAAATATATAAGTATATATAAAAGAACTCCCTTGCAGCAGCAGTGATTTAAAGGATAATCATAAATCATAATATTTATTATAATGATTATATATATGATTATAATATAATAAAGAATAAATAGAAATCATAAATAATGTTTAAAAATCCGTAAATACCTATTAAAACATGATTCCATCTCCCCCCAAAAGAGAATAAAACTCAAATTTTGCAAGAGAACCTGACCCTCTCCACGTGCACCCGAATTTGGAGGCTTTTCCTGGAATATCCCAGCCCCTCCCTGCTCACTCCTTGGCCCGGGGTGGGAATTCCAGGGAATGCTTTGGGCGGAGTTTTTGACCTGGATTTGCTCTGTCCTGGCTGTTTCTGGGCTGAGGTCACTGCAGGAGGGTCCTGTCCCCCCCCAGTTCCTGCTCTGCCCTTCCTCCTCCCCCTGCTCCTCATCCTCATCATGGGAAATGTCCCAGAACTTGACATCATTTTTTATTTTTTTTTCATCCCACTTTCCCAGACATTCCCAGCTCCCCCAGGCAGGTGGGGGAATATCCTCCTGCAGAAAACCAGGATTCATTTCCCCCTCTAACACTTTACTCGGGTGAGGAACCAGAACCAAAAGCATTTCCTGGCTGGGGGTTGGGAATCCAATCCCAGAGCATCATTCCCATCCCCAGCTCCTCTCCGGATTTATTCCTCCTCCAGCCCCCCCCCCGGAGCATCCCCACAGCTGGGAGAGGGGGATTGATTTGATTTCCTGGGTTTTGTGGGGTTGTTTTTCCCCATCCAGTGCTCCGGGGATTTTTATGGGGTTTTTGTGGGGGTTTTTTTATGGGGTTTTTATGGGGTGGGAGCCAGGGGGATTGGAGGGAAGAGCCCGTCCTTGTCCCCTGGGAGCAGCAGGACCCCGGATCTTTCAGCCCCACTGAGGGGAGGGAGCAAAACCAGCCCGGACAGCTCCAGCTCATCCCCAAATTCCCAGCCCATCCCCAAATCCAGCAGCTCCCTGAGACATCCCCAGCTCCCAAATCTGCACCGAAAGCGAACAAAAACCCCTGAGAGCCAGGCCTTGCTGATTTCCGTGCTCGAGACTGGTTTTGCTTTTTTTCCCTCCCCTCTCCCAAAGAGCCAAGAGCTGGATCTGCCTCAGCTCCTGAATCATCAGAAGCTTTGTTCCCCACGGCAGCTGCAGGAATTGGGGCTGGGACGATCCTTTTTTTTTTTTTTTTTTTTTTTTTTTTTTTTTTTTTTTTTTTTTTAAAAAGTTTAATTTTTGCCTAATTTTGAGCTTGGAAAGGCTGGAAGGGAGGAGCTCAGAGAAGGGATGAATTCGCTCAGGGATCCTCCCTGCCCAGTGGGTCGAGATTTCAACTGGAAATTTCACATTTATTTAATATTTTTATAATTATAAATATATATAATGTATATATTTTATAATGATATATAATTGATACATTTAATTATAATTTATTGTAAAATTATAATTAATTTGGAGGGGAGGGGGCTTGCATTCTCCATTCCAAGGGAAAGCTTCAACTTTCCCTTTCCTTGTGAGACACCCTCGTCCCAAACTCATCCACAAAATCATCCCCAAGTCATCATGCCACAGCGCTTGATGTCCCTCTTGATGTTTGGGTTTCTCTGGAACTCTTTTCCCAGAGAGTTTTCTGCCAGCAAGGGACACGTTTTCCTGACTGTGACCTTTGTTTGCATTCCTTTCCCTGGGAGGGACTTCTCCTTGATGTCCCTCTGCTCTGACCAATGTGATTGAGGAAGTTTGTCTTTGTTTCACCCATTGGGTGGGTTCTTTGTAAAACAGGATAGAACAGTATAAAAGGGAGGGACAGGGACAGGGGAAGGGACAGGGAAAGGGAGAGGGGAAAGGGATGGGAACAGGGACAGGGGATGGAGCTGGGATGGGGATGGGAACAGGGAGAGGGGCAGGGACAGGGACAGAGATGGGAACAGGGACAGGGATGGAAGGGAAAGGGACAGGGGCAGGGATAGGGCCAGGGGCTGGGGCTGGGAAATGGACAGGGACAGGGCTGGGAGGGATAGGGGCAGGGACAGGGGGCAGGGATGGGACAGGGACACGGGCAGGGACAGGGGCTGGGGCTGAGAAAGGGACAGGGATCGGACAGGGATGGGATAGGGGGCAGGGTTGGTGCCAAAATGATGCCACAAAATCCAGATGAGCTGCCTCACACCCGTGCCGAGCTAAACCCAGCCTGAGCTGAGCCTTCCCTCTTATCAAGAGATTTTGTGTCATTAATTCTCCATAAAACACAGTCTGGAGCGGCTTAGGGTTAGAAATGGGTTAGGGTTGGAAAAATCCCAAAGCAAAACCTCTGGGTGCTCTCTGAGGGCCCCATCCCGTGGGTTTGGGGCAGGGACAGGGACAGGGTTGGTGCCAAAATGATGCCACAAAATCCAGATGAGCTCCCCCACACCCATGCCGAGCTGAAACCCAGCCTGAGCTGAGCCTTTCCTCTGATCAAGAGATTTTTGTGTCCTTAATTCTCCATAAAACTCAGCCTGGAGTGGCCGTGGGACAAGGGGAGCTTTGCACCCAGCCCTGGGCTGCTCTCCCCTTCTGTTTTTCCTCTGGAAAAGGCAAGATTTTTATTTATATATTTTTTTAATTTTCCTCCTTACAAAGCCCAGCCAAAAAAAAAAAAAAAAAAAAAAAAGAAAAAGAAAAAACAACCAAGAGGAAAGAAAAAGTGCTAAGAAGTTAAACAGGGACAGCAGCAGCCCACCAGTGGCTGCACTATTTCTTGCAACATGTTATTTTCCTGTCTGATCTGGCAGAGAGTTTCCTGCTCGACGCAGGAACATCCAATTTTAACTCTGGCTTCTGCCTCCCTCCCCAGGGAGAAGGGAGAGACGAGGGGGAAATGTCCAGCAGAGCCTCCAGCAGCCCTCACCCCACTTCCCCCCCGGCAGAAAAATCCCCTGAACATCGGGGAGAATCAATCCCATCCTCACAGAGATGATGGGAATAAAAGACTTGAAAATGAAATAAAATGGAATAAAATGGAATAAAATGACATAAAATGAAATAAAAATAAAATAAAATAAAATAAAATAAAATAAAATAAAATAAAATAAAGTAAAAATGAAATGAATGAAATGAATGAAATGAAATTAAATTAAATGAAATAAAATAAAATAAAATAAAGTAAAATAAAATAAAATAAATAAAATAAAATAAAGTGAAATTAAATAAAATGAAATAAAATAAAAAATAAAACATAAAATAAAATAAAATAAATGAAATGAAATAAAATAAAATAAAGTAAAATAAAATAAAATAAAATAAAATAAATAAAATAAAGGAAATGAAATGAAATGAAATGAAATGAAATGAAATAAAATAAAATAAAATAAAATAAAATAAAATAAAATAAAATAAAATAAAATAAAAATAACTTGGGGGAAAAAAAAATGTCCAGCTTTCCCCAAAGGTCGGCAAGAGGCAGAGCAGGGCTCGGGGATTCCCCCGAGGCAGCGCGGATTGTTTCTCGTTCTCACTTGGAAAAGTTCAAAAGGGCAGCAAAAAAAAAAAAAAAAAAATGAAATCGCTTTTCTGCCCGTGCTGACAGGGAGGGTTCATCCCGGGAAATGAAGTTTTCACTTTTCTCTGTGTGGAAACAACCGATATTTGTGCTGAGCCGGAGCGGCCACCCCAGGGACACCCGGCCTGCCCGGGGAATTGCAGGTTAGATTATCGCTGCTCCTGCGTTAAGCAGGGTTTGGAAAAGGCTGATTTTCCCCAATAAAAATGCTTCCCTGTGGCTCAAAGCGTGAGCAGGACTGGAGGGGCTGGCAGGGTGAAATCGGGATTTTTGCCGTGGGGAGAAGGAATTTTTATTTTATTTTATTTTATTTTATTTCATTTTATTTTATTTTATTCCATTTTATTTTATATTTTATATTTTATTTTTATTTTATTTTATTTTATTTTATATTTTATTTTAATTTTATTTTATTTTATTTTATATTTTATTTTTATTTTATTTTATTTTATATTTTATATTTTATTTTATTTTATTTTATTTTATTTTATTTTATTTTATTTTATTTTATTCCATTTTATTTTATTTTATTCCATTTTATTTTATTTTATTCCATTTTATTTTATTTTATTTTACAGCTGGTTGTGACATTCTCGGGCCAAGCAAACATTTCCCAGCATTTCCTCGTGGAATTCTCCTCCCAGGGCCTCCCCAGGAACCGGGGCCAGGCAAAGGCTTGGTGGTCGAGCAGCGACGCACGAGGGGGAAAGGTTTTCAAATCCCAAATCCTTCGGGAACAGGGATTATCCAGTCAAAGCTAAAAGGAATTTGCAAACGGATCGGTACCGTTCCCATGGCCGCGACAGACTCAGAGCCCGAATTCTGCCCAAATCCAGGAGGAGATTTTTCAATAATCTTTTTTTTTTTTTTTTTTTTTAAATAAAAAATAATCTTATATTTTTTTTTTTCCCCACTCGAACACCGCCCTCTGCCGCGAGCCGCGCTCGGCGCTCGGGGGAGCAGATTCCCCAGCGTTGCCCTTGGCAACGCAGTTGTGTTGAAGGCGATAAAAAAAAAAAAATTAAAAAAAAAAAAAATTATTCTGATGTCTCCCGGCGGTTTCGAAAATGCCAGAGCATCAAAATGCAAATGCTGCCGCCTCCTGCAAAGGGCATCTGAGGTAAGGGATGTGTTTAACTGCGGGATGGTGAGAACCGAGCGCAGCTCCCTCTGACACCCCGGGCATCTGTCACCTCCTGCCCACTCCCGCCACACTTCGGCAGCTCTTTTCTTCCAGAAACAGGGCAAATTCACCCTTCCAAACCGGTATTTTTTTAATCCCCTGAGCGCATTTTATTTTATTTTATTTTATTTTATTTTATTTTATTTTATTTTATTTTATTTTATTTTATTTTATTTTATTTTATTTTATTTTATTTTATTTTATTTTATTTTATTTTATTCTCCCCTCTTTCCCCCCCCCCCCGGGAGCTGAGCGCTGCTCCTGCTCAGGAAAAGGCTGTTTGATTTATAATCAGAGATAATTGCCCCAGCCTGGCAGGGGGAGAGGCCAAGCTGAGCCAGCTGCTGGGATATTTGCATTTTTTACCCCCTCGCCGCTCTCTCCTCCGGGGCCGGAGCTGCTCAGGCTTGGCCCGAGAGTGTCACAACCAGCTGCAAAAAAAAAAAAAAAAAAATTAAATAAATTTTAAAAAATAAAATTCCTCCTCCTCACGGCAAAAATCCTGATTTCACCCTGCCAGCCCCTCAAGTTCTGGTTGTCCCCTCGCTCAGCACTGGCCAGGGCAGGGGGAGCCTCTCCCTGCTGGGCTCCTCGGTGTTCCAGCTCTGTCACAGCTCCCTGCCCAGTTAAGGGGTTTGGGGTTTTGCCCGGTGTGCTGCTGAGCAGATCCCACCCCTGGCAGCAGCTCCACAAACCTTTGCAAGGCTCCCTGGATCCCGTGAGCCCGGCTGAGGCTGCTCCCGGGAACCTCGGCACGGCCCCGAGCTCCAGCTGTGCCAAACCCCAAACACAGACTGATGGAACCCCAAAGACAGACTGATGGAACCCCAAACACAAACTGATGGAACCCCAAACACAAATGGATGGAACCCCAAACACAGACTGATGGAACCCCAAACACAAACGGATGGAACCCCAAACACAAACAGATGGAACCCCCAAACACAAACTGATGGAACCCCCAAACACAAATGGATGAAAACCCCAAACACAAACTGATGGAACCCCCAAACACAGACTGATGAGAACCCCAAACACAAACTGATGAAAACCCCAAACACAGACTGATGGAACCCCAAACACAAATGGATGGAACCCCAAACACAAACTGATGGAAACCCCAAACACAAACTGATGGAAACCCCAAACACAAACTGATGGAACCCCAAACACAAACGGATGGAACCCCCAAACACAAACTGATGGAAACCCCAAACACAAACTGATGAGAACCCCAAACACAAACTGATGGAACCCCAAACACAAATGGATGGAACCCCAAACACAGACTGATGGAACCCCCAAACACAAACTGATGAAAACCCCAAACTCAAATGGATGAAAACCCCAAACATAAACGGATGGAAACCCCAAACACAAACGGATGAAAACCCCAAACACAAACGGATGGAACCCGGCTGCAGCCCGCAGCAAAGCCCCAGTTCAGCTGCAGAGCTGAGCACAGGAATGAGGCAACCCTGCCCCGGTGTCCCAGCTGCTTCCAGAAGCGTTTTCCCTTCCCTGTCCATGAAGTTCCAGTGTCTCTGTAGAACACAGGAGCTTCCCTTTGGTTTCCATCGTTATTAATAAGGATTTGTCCAGCGATTTCTTGGGGTTGCTGTTACGAGTGATGTGCCAAAAGTGACGCCTGATTCCCTCACCTGAGGATATTGGCTCTGCTCAGGTGATTCCCCACCTGCAGAACTTGGATCCAGCATACAAAGGATGTGGAGCTGCTGGAGAGACCCCAGAGGAGCCCCTGGAGCTGCTGCAGGGATGGACCCCCTCTGGAGCCAGGCTGGGAGAGCTGGGGGTGCTCAGCTGGAGAGGAGAAGGCTCCAGGGAGAGCTCCCAGCCCCTGGCAGGGCCCAGAGGGGCTCCAGGAGAGCTGCAGAGGGGCTGGGGACAAGGCCTGCAGGGACAGGACACAGGGAATGGGCTTTAAACTGATGGAGAATGGATTGAAATGGGATCTTGGGCAGGAATTCCTCTCTGTCAGGGTGGTGGGCTGGGATTGCCAGAGCAGCTGTGGCTGCCCCTGGAGCCCTGGCAGTGCCCAAGGCCAGGCTGGACACTGGGGCTGGGAGCACCTGGCACAGGGGGAGGTGTCCCTGGGGGTGGAATTGGATGAGTTCTGGCTTCCTTTCCCACCCAAACCACTCCATGACTCCACAAAAACCCCCAGCAATGAAATGCTGTGAGGTTTGAGCTTTTTTTAGTCTGGGATTCATTTCTCTGGCCCGTTTGGGCTCCAGCCACATCTGGGTCAAGGCTGCATCCCCAGGTCAGGGTCTGACTCTGACACTGCAGGGGGGGGCTCCAGTCCCAGGGTTAAAATCCCCGCTGCTGCCAGGCTGCTCTGCCTCTCTCAGGAAGCTTTGGGCACCACTCAGGGTTTGTGTTCCAGGCCAGAGCTCTGGGCTGGAGCCCGCAGAGCTGCTGCTGTCAGGCTTTTTGGACCATCTGCCTCTTCCCCACTGGAGAATGCTTCCTGCTGCAGGAACCGGAGCCCAGCCTGGGCTGGTTTCAAGGTTTCCAGATGCTTCTTTGCATTTCCATGGCAATAAAAGCCTCCTCTGTGCTCCTGAGCTCCATCAGGTGCATCCTGTGCTGGTTCAGCCCTGACCCAGCGCGGGGACGACACCAAAATCCTCGGAGTCAGTCTCCAAGGGGAGCTCAAAG
This sequence comes from Phylloscopus trochilus trochilus, assembly GCA_016584745.2. NCBI lineage: Eukaryota > Metazoa > Chordata > Aves > Passeriformes > Phylloscopidae > Phylloscopus > Phylloscopus trochilus. The sequence goes on along the minus strand of WQNJ02000234.1, from coordinate 77,430 downwards.
GGTGGAAGGCGGGCAGGAGGATACCTGGCAACACTCCTGTCCAATTAAAGCTAATTTATTGTCCATTTTTCCTCCTCTTTGCTGCTCTGTTATTAATTGTTAATGCGGCGGTGGGGTCGCTGCTGGGAACGGCTGAGGGGAAGAAAATGGGAATGGGAAAGGAATGGGGAGAAGCTGGGTCTGGGAAGACAGAATCCATGCAAAAACACCATGCTGGTGGCTGGCTGGGCTCTGGCAGGAAATCCCTGCTCTCAGGGCAGGGAAAAGAAAAGGATGGCTGTCTTGGTTTGGGAAGACAGGTATCAGCCAGGGAAAGCTGGAGTTTCCCTTGGAATGGGGAATGTAAACCCCTCACCCCCCTCCAAATTATAATTTTGCAATTAAGGAGCTTTCAGGCAAAGATTTTGGGAATAGGAATAACAGTTCTTTACTGGGAATATTAACAATACAAATGTAGTAGAAAAACAAAACCACCCAGCCAAACCAGCAAACAAACAAACAAACAATTTTGGAGAAGCCTGACAGAGTCAGAGCTACAACCTGACACCCTGTGCGTCAGGGTGTTGGGAGCAGCCCCAAAGTGAAGGAGATGAAGCGTGTGGGGTCACCCAGGTCCTGGATTACAGGGCTGTGTCCGTGTGAAATGCTGGCAGGGAAGGAGAAATCCCGGGAATGGGAATTTGCCAAACCCCGTTTGGGACCCCAGCGCTGTTTTCCCTCTAGACAGAAACAATTCCCTGCTTCACGTTGAAACCCAAAAATGCTTTGCCTTTGGGTGTTCACTGGGTGCTTTTCCATCCTCAGCTGGGTCACTTCAACCCCCCCAGGAAGCTTCTAATAAAACCCAGCGCTGAGCACATGGAGCTGGAGAGCTGGAACTCTCAGGAGATGGACAGAGCTGAAGGGAGAGAAACGAAGGAAAAATAAAAGATGGTGTATGTTTGAACTGGAACTTGGAGATGCTTCTCCGCCAGTGGACCTGCCTCTGTTTCCTGTGCTCCAGGGGGATAAACTGTTAAAAAAATCCCAGTGGGTTGGGAAGGGGGCCCAGGCTGTTCCAGCCCAGCAAGCACTGCCTGTGTGCTCACACTCACGAGAGGGCTCTGGGCTGGGATTCCAGGGGAGGAGAGAGGAGCTGAACTCTTCATCTCCTCCACAGCCGAGCATTCCCACAGCTCCCAAAAACCTCCTGGGCCACGGAGCCCAGACCTTTGCAGGCTGGGCCTTGACTGGGGAGGAAATGCCAAGATCCAGAGCTGAAGCCTGACTGGAATCCCACGGTTTCCTAACTCAGGCTCAGCTTAGGGAGCTCTCAGAGCTCCCCTGGGCTCCTGATCCATCCTGAGCTCAGCCCTGCAGCCCCAGCCTCAGCAGAGCTCCTGGAACCATCCCTGAGCTCAGCCCTGCAGCCCCAGCTCCCCTGGGCTCCTGGAACCAGCCTGAGCTCAGCCCTGCAGCCCCAGCTCCCTCAGAGCTCCTGGAACCAGCCCTGAGCTCAGCCCTGCAGCCCCAGCTCCCTCAGAGCTCCTGGAACCATCCTGAGCTCAGCCCTGCAGCTCCCTCAGAGCTCCTGGAACCATCCTGAGCTCAGCCCTGCAGCTCCCTCAGAGCTCCTGGAACCAGCCCTGAGCTCAGCCCTGCAGCTCCCTCAGAGCTCCTGGAACCATCCTGAGCTCAGCTCTGCAGCTCCCTCAGAGCTCCTGGAACCATCCTGAGCTCAGCCCTGCAGCTCCCTCAGAGCTCCTGGATCCAGCCCTGAGCTCAGCCCTGCAGCCCCAGCATCCCCAGAGCTCCTGGAACCAGCCCTGAGCTCAGCCCTGCAGCCCCAGCTCCCTCAGAGCTCCTGGAACCAGCCCTGAGCTCAGCCCTGCAGCTCCCTCAGAGCTCCTGGAACCATCCTGAGCTCAGCTCTGCAGCTCCCTCAGAGCTCCTGGAACCAGCCCTGAGCTCAGCCCTGCAGCCCCAGCTCCCTCAGAGCTCCTGGAACCAGCCTGAGCTCAGCCCTGCAGCCCCAGCTCCCTCAGAGCTCCTGGAACCAGCCCTGAGCTCAGCCCTGCAGCCCCAGCTCCCCTGGGCTCCTGGAACCAGCCCTGAGCTCAGCCCTGCAGCTCCCTCAGAGCTCCTGGAACCATCCTGAGCTCAGCCCTGCAGCTCCCTCAGAGCTCCTGGAACCAGCCTTGAGCTCAGCCCTGCAGCCCCAGCTCCCCTGGGCTCCCACTGCAGCTCAGGGTGAGGGAAAAGCTCCTGGTGAAGGTTTGGAAGGGGTTCCAAACCCAAGAGAGCCGAGCAAAGGCGGCCCTGGCAGGTCCATCACCGAACCTGGGGTTCCACAGCCTCTCCTGAAATCCGAAATATTTCCTAATTCAGAAAGGAAGCAGAATTCATCCCACCAGAGCAAAGCCAGAGCTGCCCTGACAACTCCTGGCCTCCTGCCACAGCCTCACAAAACCACTGCTGAGGCTTGCAGAGGTGGCTCTGGATGCCTTTTTTATTTCGGGGCTGCCCCCAGGCCATTGCTGTACATTCGGGTTCCATTTATAGACATTTTACAGGGTGTTAATAAATTTACAGAGTGTTAATAAGCAGGGGAGGAATTGTTTGTCGGTGTTTCTGATGGAATCCAACTGGGCCAAACCTCTCCATAAAGGATCAGGTGAGCTGTGAGGGGGGGCAGGATGTCTTTGAGCCATTAACTCTTTGCACAGCGTTGAAAAAAATGGGGCTTAAATGTAAAATTTCTCTTCACTGTCAGCTGCAGTCGTGGTTTGTGCCTGCAATATTTTGATTTCTCTAAAAACTTTTCCCAGGCACAATTCTGTCAACAAGGGATGGGTTTTTCTACACTCTCCTGTTTTCCTGCATTCCTTTCCCAAAGGAGGGACTTTGCTTGATGTCCCTTTGACTTGACCAGTGTGGTCCAAGGAGTTTGTCTTTCTTCCACCCCTTGGGTGGGTTCTTTGTAAAACAGGATAAAGGGAAGGAGTCTCGAGCAATAAACAGAGATTGGAGTCATCTCAGCCTTGTGAAATCACGAGTTTGTGTCCTCATTTCGTGTCCTATTGTGACAGTCAGCAGCCTGGTGTTGAGAGATGAAGCTTTTCCCACCCAGCAGAGCCAGAGGGGCTGCAGGAGTCACTGGGTGTAGCCCTGCTTGGTGCCTGTGATGTTTGGGTTTCTCTGAAACTCTTTTCCCAGAGAGTTTTCTGTCACCAAGAGACACGTTTTCCTGACTGTGACCTTTGTTTGCATTCCTTTCCCTGGGAGGGACTTCTCCTTGATGTCCCTCTGCTCTGACCAAGGTGATTGCAGAGGTTTGTTGTCGCTGTTCAAGATTAACAACAACACAGACTCTGAACTTCTCAGAAGGCTGAAATGACTCCAATTAATCTTTATTACCTGGGAATTTCTTCCCTTTATCCTGTTTTACAAAGAACCCACCCAAGGGGTGGAAGAAAGACAAACTTCTTCAACTGCATTGGTCAGAGCAGAGGGACATCAAGGAGAAGCCCTTCCTAGGGAAAGGAATGCAAACAAAGGTGACAGTCAGGAAAACGTGTCTCTTGGTGACAGAAGAAGGAGAAGAAGAAGAAGAAGAAGGAGAAGGAGAAGGAGAAGGAGAAGGAGAAGGAGAAGGAGAAGGAGAAGGAGAAGGAGAAGGAGAAGAAAAGAAGAAGAAGAAGAAGAAGAAGAAGAAGAAGAAGAAGAAGAAGAAGAAGAAGATGACCCCAGGGCACCGCCCAGAATCCTCCATCTTGTCCCCATTCCCCCCTATTCTAGAAACCCCAAATGTGACAAACTCTACTACTTTTGTCACACTTTGTGGCTTGTATCTCCTCTCTTAAAGTTGGAAGTCTTTCCCATGGACTAAAGTCAAAGCCCTTGCCTGTCTGGGGTCTGTGCCAGGGTCTCCAACCCCCCTGTACAAATCCCAGACCCCCCAGTACAGGTTTCTGACAGTCCAGGGTATCCAAAGGAATGCCCTGGACTCCCACATTTTCACATTTCAGATAATTCCATTTCCCTCTGACTCCACTCAGGTGGAACAGGAGCCCTTCCCTGAGGTGGGGAAAGCTGCCCTTCCTTCCAGCTTTCCAAGAAGCGTGGTTTTCTAATTCTGTGCCTCTGGGAAGCACTGGGGTTTTTAAGGAATTTTGTCCAGTTTCTTTAACTCCGGGGGAATGGGGAGTCGTGACTGCCCAACTGATCCACGCCGGAGTTTATGGGAATGCCTTCCCATAAAAGCAAGGCACCTCGTGGATTAGAAGGATCCCGTTGGAATGGGACAGATTTGGGGTGAAATCTGCTCTGGGAGCAAGAAACGAATGGATTTCTGGTCTGGGAACAAGGAAAGGGTGGAATTCTGCCTCTGGGGGGCAAGAAAAGGGCCCCTGGGGGTATGGAAATGATGCTTTTCTGCCTCCAGGAGCAAGAAAAGAGTGGAATCTCTGGAAGCAAGAATAGGGCTGGATTTCTACCCCAGGAGCAAGAGAAGGGTGGAATTCTGCCCCTGGGAGCAAGAAAAGGGCCCATGGAAGAAAGGGAATTATGCTTTTCTGCGTCCAGGAGCAAGAAAAGAGTGGAATTCTGTCTCTGGAAGCAAGAAAAGGGCTGGGTTTCTACTCCAGAAGCAAGAGAAGGGTGGAATTCTGCCCCTGGGAGCAAGAGAAGGGCAGGATTTCTGGTCTGGGAGCAAGAAAAGGGTGGAATTCTGCCCCTGGGGGCAAGAAAAGAGCCCATGGAAGAAAGGGAATGATGCTTTTCTGTGTCCAGGAGCAAGAAAAGAGTGGAATTCTGTCTCTGGAAGCAAGGAAAGGGCTGGATTTCTACCCCAGGAGCAAGAGAAGGGCAGGATTTCTGGTCTGGGAACAAGAAAAGGGTGGAATTCTGTCCCTGGGAGCAAGAGAAGGGCTGGATTTCTGCCCCTGGCATCACAAAGACCAGCAGAGCCATGGAAATAAATCCAGAGGCTCCTCCCTGCAGTGCCGGGCAGGGCTCTGTGGGAAGAGGATTTTCAACATTTTCCCCGCGTGAAATCCTCACGGAGGATCCGTGTGCGAGGCGACCAGGCAGAGTTCCTCCTGGTGATGGATGGGGCCCTGGGAAAGGCTCAGGAATTTCACAGCCAGGAGCTGGAGGGTGCCTGGAGGGGCTGGATGTTCCTCTCCCCCACGGAGCAGGGGCAGGAGGGGGCCTGCAGCAAAACCCCACCGCTGGGAGAGGATGGAAAATATTTATCGGGTTACCCCGTCTCAGGTTGTTTGTTTTTTTTTTTTTTCCTGAGAACCAAGGCAATCTTATTCCCACCTAGGAATTCTCTCTCTCTCATTTAAAAATCCACCCTGCCCGAGGTTCCTGAGGCCCCTCTCTGGCAGCTGAGAGTGTAATTAATGATTTAAACAGGGCACCGTGGTTAACGAGATTGAAGAACCAGAGCTGGCGGGCTCAGCTCCTCCAGCCCTGCCTTGAGAGCATCGATTTTACACACAGGAGAGGATCTGGGAGAGCAGGACTTCTCCTGCTCCAAGAAAAGGGGTGGATTTCTGCCCCCAGGAGCAAGAAAAGGGGTGGATTTCTGGTCTGGGAACAAGAAAAGGGCTGGAACTCAACCCCTGGGGGCAAGAAAAGGATGGATTTCTGCCTCCAGGAGTAAGAAATGGGTGGATTTCTGATCTGGGAACAAGAAATGAGTGGATATCTGGTCTGGGAACAAGAAAAGGGCTGGAACTCAACCCCTGGGGGCAAGAAAAGGATGGATTTCTGCCTCCAGAAGCGAGAAATGGGTGGATTTCTGATCTGGGAACAAGAAAAAGGGTGGAATTCTGCCCCTGGGGGCAAGAAAAGGATGGATTTCTGTCTCCAGGAGCAAGGAAAGGGTGGATTTCTGCCCCTGGAAGTAAGGAAATGGTGCTTTTCTGCCTCCAGGAGCAAGAAATGGGTGGATTTCTGGTCTGGGAACAAGAAAAGGGCTGGAACTCAACCCCTGGGGGCAAGAAAAGGGTGGATTTCTGCCTCCAGGAGCAAGAAAAGGGTGGAATTCTGCCCCTGGAAGTAAGGAAATGGTGCTTTTCTGCCTCCAGGAGCAAGAAATGGGTGGATTTCTGATCTGGGAACAAGAAAAAGGGGTGGAATTCTGCCCCTGGGGGTAAAAAAAGGCAGATTTCTGCCTCCAGGAGCAAGAAAAGGGTGGAATTCTGCCCCTGGAAGTAAGGAAATGATACTTTTCTGCCTCCAGGAGCAAGAAAAGGGTGGAATTCTGCTCTGGGAGCAAGAAATGAGTGGATATCTGGTCTGGGAACAAGAAAAGGGTGGAATTCTGCCCCTGGGAGGACAAGAAAGAGGCTGGATTTCTACCCCAGGAGCAAGAGAAGGGTGGAATTCTGTCTCTGGTAACAAGAAAAGGGCTGGATTCCTGCCCCTGGGATCACAAAGACCAGCAGGGCCCTGGAAATCCAGAGGCTGCACCTCCCTGGGCCCAGAGAGGAAAGGGAAAGGGAAAGGGAGAGGGAGAGGGAAAGGGAAAGGGAAAGGGAAAGGGAAAGGGAAAGGGAAAGGGAAAGGGAAAGGGAAAGGAGGCTGATGGTGAATCTCAGCACATTCCTGAAAAATAACAAGTTTGGCGTCAGAAATGGGCTGTCACTGACCCCCTGCACAAACAGAAATCTCCTCCAAGGCCTGGAGTTTTCCTGGTCACCCTGTCAGGTAACTGCATGGCTGTAACTCCATGGCTGTAAATCGTTCCATGGCTGTAATTCCATGGTTTTAGCTCACTCCATGGCTGTAATTCCATGGTTTTAGCTCAATCCATGGCTGTAATTCCATGGTTTTAGCTCACTCCATGGCTGCAACAGCTCCATGGCTGCAACAACTGCGTGTTGTAACCCATTCCAGGGCTGCAATTCCATGGCTGTAACCCCATGGCTATAAATCGTTCCATGGCTGTAATTCCATGGTTTTAACTCATTCCATGGCAGTAACCCCATGGTTTTAACTAATTCCACGGCTGTAATTCCATGGCCTGCAACTCCATGGTTTTAACTCATTCTATGGCTGTAATTCCATGGTGGTAATTCCATGGTTTTAACTCATTCCATGGCTGTAACTCCATGGCCTGTAATTCCATGGTTTTAACTCATTCCATGGCTGTAACTCCATGGCCTGTAATTCCATGGTTTTAACTCATTCTATGGCTGTAATTCCATGGTTTTAATTCATTCCACGGCTGTAATTCCATGGCCTGTAACTCCATGGTTTTAACTCATTCTATGGCTGTAATTCCATGGTGGTAATTCCATGGCGGTAACTCACTCCATGACTGTAATTCCATGACTGTAAAACTCTAATTCCATGATTTTAACACATTCCATGGCTGTAACTCCATGGTTTTAACTCATTCCATGGCTGCAACAGCTCCATGGCTGCAACAACTGCATGTTGTAACTCATTCCAGTGGGGCTGCAATTCCATGGCTGTAACCCCATGGCTATAAATCGTTCCATGGCTGTAATTCCATGGTTTTAACTCATTCCATGGCTGTAACACCATGGTTTTAACTCATTCCATGGCCTGTAATTCCATGGTTTTAACTCATTCCATGGCTGTAACTCCATGGCCTGTAATTCCATGATTTTAACTCATTCCATGTCTGTAACTCCATGGTTTTGACTCATTCCATGGCTGTAACTCCATGTTTTTAACTCATTCCATGGCTGTAATTCCATGGCTGTAACTCCATGTTTTTAACTCATTCCATGGCTGTAACTCCATGGTTTTAACTCATTCCATGGCTGTAATTCCATGGTTTTAACTCATTCCATGGCTGTAACTCCATGGCTGCAACAACTCCATGGCTGCAACAACTGCATGCTGTAACTCATCCCAGGGCTGCAATTCCGCGGCTGTAGCCCCGCGGTTTTTAACTCCCTGGCTCTTAACTCATCCCGCGGCTGTAACTCTGCGGCTGTAACTCAACGATCTTAACTCATCCCACAGCCATAATTCCACGGCTGTCCTGCCTCCTTCCTGCAGAGTTTCCTCCGAGCTGGTGATGTCATGGCAGCTAATGGGCTTTAATTGTGCCTCTCCACTCAGCAACAATCAGCTGAAAGCTCATTAAGCGCCAGCCTGCGGCTGTTGAGAGCAGCGCTGGCTCCTCGCGAACCCTCCGGCGGGTGTAATTTTCCTTCGGAGCGCAGCAGAAGCAGTTTGGGGTCAGATCAAGGGTTCCTGCAGCAGGGTGCTGGAGCAGAGCCAGCATTTATGGGCTGCGGGATGTTTTCCTGGACTGGAATCCATCCCAGGCAGCTGTGGGTGCTCGGAGGGTGAGCAGGGAGAGGAGGGAGATTGTTACCATACTTTTGTACCTGCTTGTTTTAGTTTTAAAAACTCTGTTCCCAAGCACAGTGTTAATGCACAAAGTCATCTTCTGTAAACCACTGAAGCTCCCACATTTGTTCCCAAAAAAAGAGCTTCAGTAATAGTCTCTAGAAAATAACCAGTAGTTCCCAAAGGTCCCACCTCTAGGGTGGGCAACTTGTAAAATGTACAAAAAAAAATCAAAAAATAAAAGTGTAGTCTCTTGCCTGCAAGAGCACCACGCAGCCTCATTAATGCACTCCCTGCCTCGTTCCGTAGCACCATACCCAGTTATAGGAGATGGTTCCCCAGCTTCTGGTTTGTGCCTCTGCGATGTGCTGGGATGGAACCAGGGAACGATTCAGCTTGGAAAACCTGATCAAACACCACTCATCAACAAAACCAGTGCCCTGAGTGCTACGTCCAGGTGTTCCTTAAGGTTTTTCAGAGTCAAAGGGGGGGATTTTGCAGTCAGCGACCTTAAAAACATTTCCTTTCTGAAATTTTTTTTTTTTTATTCCCTGTTGCCTTTTGAATCCATGTAGATTTTCAGCACCCCACTTGTGCTTAGAGCTTTCCCAGCCAGTTCCTGGCTCAGGCTGGGAGTTCTTCCCCTTTATCTCACCTGAAGGATCCTGTTTGAGGGGAAGAGGGTCCGAGGAAGGACGGCAGAGACCCAGGAAGGAGGCAGGGAAATGAGGAGCATCTGGTGCCAGCTGCACAAAGGGGTGTGGGGGGCACTTGGAGCTTGCTCAGGGTCCCAGGGTGAGACGGTTCTGGCTTCTTTTTTCCCTGCCAGGATCGGGATTAACACACAGGAGTCGCAGTTCATGTCCAGACTGCGTGTTTATCATTTCTTATCCATTTACAGCCTCACCAGCCCCGAGCTCTGGCTAGCAGGTTAGAGAACAGAGGTAACATGGAGAGCTTCTCTACCTCTACCAGGTCTTTTCAAGGACAATCCCTCCAATTGTAAAATTCCACCTAAATTATTTTTATTTTAAACCCAACAATTAACTACTTGAAGCCTGCAAGGTGGACTCCATCAACCAGTTGCAGAAAACCACCCAAATCCTTGAAGAAAAAGGAAGAAAGTGAAGAAGAAGGGCCCAGACAAGGCCTCAAACCCTCCATATTGCTTCACATAGATCACGACACACTAAAATCCCCAAAATCCAAGTTTCCAGAATTTCCATTTTCCAGGGAATATGGGAAGGGCAGGAAAACCCTGGGACAAGTTAAAAACAGTGAAACTTGGGTAGGGAAAATGTCTTGTGCTGCCTCCCTGTCACCCCACAGTGTCTGGGGCTGTTCCTGGTGTGAGATCCCTTGGAAAAAGCCCTGGGAAGCCTCTGAGGGCTGGGAAGTGGCCCTGGAGCAGCCCCAGGTAGCAGATCCAGCATTTGTGGGCTGCAGGATGTTTTCCTTGAGTGGAATTCGTGCCAGGGTGACCCTTCCCTTGCTAAAAGCTGCAGGAGAATTCCGGGAAGAGCTCAGGACGCCCCAGCTGATGCTGGGCCAGCCTTTGAGGTGCTCCAGCCTGGACTTTGGGTGCCCCTCTCAAGGGGTTTTGGAGCTCCCTGCTGGTGCAGGAGGGTGGAGAGACCCCCCCAGCTCCTTCTCCAGCCTGGTTCTGATGAGTTCCAAGCCATTTCCAGCCAGAGCTGTGGGATTTGATCCACACACCACCCCACCCTGCTGACCCCATGAGGAGAAGGTACCAACAGAAATGTAGTGTTCACCCCTCAACCAGACAACAGAAGAGGAAAAATCCTTGGAAATGGAGAAAACGTGGAATTTATGGCAAATTTCTTGGGTCTTTAAGGTCTTTGAGGTGGTGCCCTGGCATCAACAGCTCCCCGTTGGCCTGCCCCTCACTGGGAATGCTGCGGACATCAGGAAATGGAAACGGAGCCTCCTGCTCAAAGATCCCACGGACTGCTCCGTGCTTAGGTGGCTAATTGGATTAGAGAGAAATAATTTAATGATCTGGAAGTGATGAGGGGATGGGATGGCTGATCCCAGTGGTGGCTCCGTGCCAAGGGCAGCCAGCGAGACCCCGCTTGGAGCTTGACAGGGAGGCAGGGATGGGCCTGGGGCAGGGCAGGGAGCCCCAGGGCTTGGCTCTGATCTCATTTCATGCCTTCCTAGCTCCTGATTCACACAGTTCTCACTGAGGCCCTGAGCAGGAATTTAATTGTTTCATCCAGCTTTTCCTGGAGCTCCGGAGCCCTTCTGTGCCTGTTCCACTGCTAAAGATGGATGAGGAGCCTCTGTACCAGGAACATCTTGATTTCTTCCTGTCTGAATTTCACCCTGGGGTTTTTTGGAACCCAGCCTCCTCAATTTGATGGGTTATGCTGAGGTGTAGTGGTTTTTTTGGTGTTTTTTGGGTTGGTTTTTTTTTGGGTTTTTTTTTTGTTTTGTTTTGTTTTGTTTTGTTTTGTTTTTTTGTTTTGGTTTGTTTTGGTTTGGTTTTTTTGTTTGTTTGTTTTTTTGGTGTGTTTTTTTGTTTGGTTGGGTTTTTTGTTTGTTTTTTGTTGTTGTTGTTGTTGTTGGTTTTTTTGGAGGTGAGAAGGGAATTTCTAGGCCATATTCCTGGGAGATGGGCTTGGATACCTGGGGTGGCTCTTTCTGGCTTTGCAGGTGCCTCCTCCCTGCAGCTCTTCAGGGAGCCAAGGATCTCTTGGCATTCAGAGCTCTCCCAGCCTCCAAAGCCCCTCATTTCTTGCTATTCCTGCATTTGAGAACCTTGAATTCCATTGAAATCTGTATTTCTGTGATTTTTGATGGCTTTTCTCACCCAGGCTGGATTCCTACACAGCAGAAGAGGTGAAATGAGATGAAATGTGGGGTTGAGCTGCATGGGAAAAAATGCCTGTAAAGTCCAGGAAAAGGGGATTGACCCCACTGGGGGACGTGGAGAACCAGGAAGAACCCAAAATCCTTGGGCTGGGCTGCTGCTGGGATCAGTAACTTCAGACAGAGCTCTCAGAAGAGGTTTCCTCGTTGTCCCAAAGAAGGATTTGCTGTTATCCCCCAAATAAGGTAAAGCAACCATCAATTCTCTCCAGGGCTATAATTAACTGTGTTCCCTGGGTTGTGCCAAAACCCGGGAGGAACAGAAGACCAGGGAAAACAAGTCTTGAAATGTCGTTTCCTTCATCCACCCCTCAGAGCAGGCTTAGCTGGGCATTCCTGAGACCTCTGTGCTTCAAAATCCCAGGAGATGGGGCTTCCACAGCCACCCCAGGCAATTCCCTGTGCCCAGAAATCCTCCAGCACTGGATTGTTTCCCCAAACCTCCATTCCAGCCTCCTCTCTGCAGGATTGTCACATCTTGCCCTGCCTGCCCTGCTCATGGAGCACCTGCTCCACCCTTCCTCTTCCTGGAAATTTTGGTGCTTCCCTCAACCTTCTCATTTTTGGGCATCTCAGGTTTTTCTTTCTGTCTCCTGCACTCTTGCCCATCAGCATTATAATTTTTTTGAGATTTTTTTTTTTTTTTTTCAGCTGACCAAGGTCATTTGACGCTGGTTTTGCTGCATCCATGGAGTTCCTTCCTGGATGCCTGGCTGTGGCTCGAGATAGGAACTTGTACCCACTCCACAACAAAACTCAGGGCAGAAAAAAAAGGTCCTGGAAGAGCCCTTGTTTTTCCAGGACTGCTTATTCCAAGGAATTTCAATTATAAACAAAATTTGCATCAATCACAGGCAAAGAAAAAAAAAAGAAAATTCTGTGATTGAACTCTACCCCTCCTTGGGTGGTGCAGCTGCTGGGTTGTCCCAGGAATGTTTTCCTGGAAGGAAACTCTAAGCTGTTCTAAAGGAGTTGCTTGGAAGTTGTTTGGATCTGGGAGTGCTGCTGAGAGTCCTCAGCCCTGCCCTGGTGTTTTTGGCCACGTGAGGAGCATCACATTCCTTGGACGCTGAGTCCGTGCCGTGCTGCGTCTCTTTGCACAACTGATTCCCGGGAGACTTTGCATCTGCACCATTCATGGAACCCTGAGAACGGCACCAGAGAGAGGCAAAGCAAAGCTCAGCTCCAGGTCTGGGCCAGGATTGTGTGGCTGAACGTGGGACAGGCCCGGGATAACCCCGGAGCTGCAGGGAAGCTGAGCATGGCTCATGTTCAGCGGCCAACTTCAGGGTCCTAAATTTCTGCATGACTGTGGGAGTCCAGGGCATTCCTTTGGATACCCTGGACTGTCAGAAACCTGTACAGGGGGGTTTGAAACCTGTACAGGGGTGTTAAAAACCTGTACAGGGGGGTTTGAAACCTGTACAGGGGGGTTAAAAACCTGTACAGGGGGTTGGAAACCTGTTCAGGGGGGTTTGAAACCTGTACAGGGGGGTTAAAAACCTGTTCAGGGGGGTTTGAAACCTGTTCAAGGGGGTTAAAAACCTGTTCAGGGGGGTTTGAAACCTGTTCAGGGGGCTTAAAAACCTGTTCAGGGGGGTTTGAAACCTGTTCAGGGGGGTTTGAAACCTGTTCAGGGGGTTTGAAACCTGTTCAGGGGGCTTAAAAACCTGTTCAGGGGGGTTTGAAACCAGTTCAGGGGGGTTTGAAACCTGTTCAGGGGGGTTTGAAACCTGTTCAGGGGGTTTGAAACCAGTTCAGGGGGCTTAAAAACCTGTACAGGGGGTTGGAAACCTGTTCAGGGGGTTTGAAACCTGTTCAAGGGGGTTAAAAACCTGTACAGGGGGGTCAGAGACCCTGCCACAGAGCCCAGGAAGGCAAGGGCTTTGACTTCAGTCCATGGGAGAGACTTCCAGCATTGGGAGAGGAATTGCAAGACACAAAGTGTAATAAAGAGTATTATGGTTTGTCAGATTTGGGTTTCTAGAATAGGGTGAATGGGGACAAGGTGGAGGATTCTGGGCGGTGCCCTGGGGTCTTCTCCTTCTTCTTCGTCTCCATCTTCTGCAGTGATGGTGGCACAAAGTAGCTTCAGAGGGATTGGGTCAGAGTAGAAGTGACCTGTTCAGTATAAAATGTAGATATTGGTCTGTAATTGTTAGTAATAGATATGTAATTAGCTGTATAAAAGATGAGGAGCCTTCACCAGAGCACGAAGTCGTCGCCTGATGCCCGTGCTGTGAAGACCTTGGTCAGGCACAGGGAAAAAGGGACAAGATCAGATATAATAAAAAATAAGATATAAATAAAACCTTGAAAAAAGAACATCTGAAGACTCTGTGTTGTTCCTGCATTTGGCTTGGGGCTTTTCAGAGGGCAAAGGACACAAAACCACCCAAATCTCAGGGAAAGGGTTAACCAGCCCCAAACCTGAGACATGATGGCATGTCCAGCTGGTAGAAAAGCCAGGAAAAGCAACCCAAAAGGAAAAGAATGGAGAGGAAAAGGGACAAGGGAACAAGAGTGCAAACGTGCCCTTGGGCCCAGGCCCTGGGGAGTGACAGGAGGAGCTGGACGGGGTGAGAGCAGAACACTCCCAGGACTCAGTGTCCTCCCGCTTTCCCTCTCAGGAGCTGCTTTATCTTCAGGGAAGTGTTGTCTCTTCTGGGAATGCCGTTTCCAAGAGTGCGAGCTGGAACTTTCCGTGCCTTCAAACAACGCTTCTGGTCCTCTCAGTGTTGTATCCCTCTGGGGAATGATTTTTTCCCCAGAGACCCCCTGAAGCTGTAACTTTCTTAGTTTAACCCTACCTTCCCCTTATCTCTGACCAATGGCTCTGTGCCAGCTATCCCATCCCAGACACAGACTGGATAAAAACCCCTGCTCCTTCCTGTTCTCCCTCTTTTGCCTCTAGGACCCCTTCGAAAATAAAGCCTTGGAACATTCCCTTGAGGTAAGAACCTCTTTTGGATCTCTCACCCTATTCTTGAAGTCTACTCCCCCAAAGCTCCCCAAAAGCTGAGCTAGTACAGCAGCCAGGGGAGAGGGAAGGGGGGTGGTGCTTCATCTCAGGACTCAAATTCTCCCTCCTGGTTTTGCTGCATGCATGGAGTTACTTCCTGGATGCCTGGCTGTGGCTCGAGATAGGAACTTGTACCCACTCCACAACGAAACTCAGGGCAGAAAAAAAAAAAGTTCTGGAAGAGCCCTTGTTTTTCCAGGACTGCTAATTCCAAGGAATTTCAATTATAAACAAAATTTGCATCAATCACAGGCAAAAAAAAAATAAAAAATCTGTGATTGAACTCTACCCCTCCTTGGGGGGGTTGACCGTGGAGGGGTGGGACAGCTCCTCGTTCCGTTTTCCTCGTTGCGATTTCCAGGGAAGAGAGCGGAGCCGGGAGCTCTGTGCTCTTGGATCTCCTCCACGGCCTCGTGCACCGCACGGTGCAACTCCCCAGAGCTGGAATTAATGATGGGAAACTGGCTGGGTGGGGTCCCAGGGGGGCCATTCCCTGGCTGGGGAGCTGCTGGCACGTTTTGTCGCTGTTGGACACAATGAATGAGACACGGACTCGCGATTCAGAAGGCTGATGCTCTAAAAAAGGGGCTGGTTTATTCTCAGAATTTATTTTTATACCTTTTTACAACGTGCCCACCTAAGAGGTGGGATCCTTTGAACCATTGGTCACACCAAGGGTCAACAAGCAAAGTCCCTCCTTAGGAGAGAAATGTGAAAAACAAGAGAGTTTACAGAGTGTGACCTTTTTTACCATTTTAGATCCCTGGGAAAGAACTTGAGAAAAACCCAAACATGACAGGCAGTGACTACAACATTTCTCCGTGGATGGAGCGGACTCCAGCCGGGGAGAACAGAACGTGCTCTGGCGCTGCCTCTGGAGATCAGGGCCGGGCTGGGGCTCATTCCCTGTGCTCCTGGAGCAAATTCCTCCTCCCTGGGCCTGCATGGAGCACAGCAGTGCTCCGGTTGGTCACGCTGTGCACGAGGCTGTCGCTGTGGGACACAAAGGAGGAGACGCGGAGTCGTCAGATGGCTGCTGTGGACTCCTGAGAAGGAGCCACCAGGTTTATTTTCCAAACCTCTTTTATACCTTTTACAAATGTGCCCACCTTAGAGGTGGGACCTCTGGAACCATTGGTCACTCACAGAGACCACCACGCAAAATCCCTCCTCTGGGAAAGCGTGTGGAAAACACGATAGTTTACAGAGAGTGACCTTGTCTACCAGTTTTGGTCCCTGGGAGCAGAATTTCCTAAAACCAAAACATGGCAGGCAGGAATTGTAGCAACACGAGGCCGTGGAGGAGATCCAAGAGCACAGAGCTCCCGGCTCCGCTCTCTTCCCTGGAAATTGCAATGAGGAAAGCGGAACGAGGAGCTGTCCCGCCCCTCCACGGTTAACGGAGGGAGAATCTGAGTCCTGAGAGGACCAGAAGGGTTGTTTGAAGGCACGGAAAGTTCCAGCTCGCACTCTTGGAAACGGCATTCCCAGAAGAGACAATGCCACGGGAAGGGGCCAGGACTGATCCTTGAGACTGGGACCAAACACAGCCCGGCAGGAGAAGGGTTTTCCTCACCTGACGCTGTTCAAGATTAACAATGACACAGACTCCCAAGGTCAGAAGGCTGAAATTACTCCAATCAATCTTTATTACCCAGGAATTTTTTCCCTTTATCCTGTTTTACAAAGAACCCACCCAAGGGGTGGAGGAAAGACAAACTCCTTCAATCACATTGGTCAAGTCAGAGGGACATCAAGGAGAAGTCCCTCCTAGGGAAAGGAATGTAAACATAGGGTACAGTCAGGAAAACGTGTCTCTTGTTGACAGAACAGTGCCTGGGAAAGAGTTTCAGAGAAACCCCAAAATCACAGCACCAACCATGGCTACACTCACCTGAGCCCAGAATTTCTGCTGAGCTAAAGCAGCAAAAGGCTGGGATTTACCCTCTTGTAAATGGGGGCTAAAGCAAGGGAAACCACAATTTTTTGCTGTCCCTGGATTTTCACCAGCCCTTCACCCAACAGCACAAATGATTCATCCTCTGAAACTGAGATTTGTGTTATTTTTTTGTTTACCTTCACCTACTAAAGAGCTGAGCTGGTTGATGCTTGAGGTCTGTTCCTGCCCTGGACTTGCTAGGAGCTGTTTTGACTGAATTTTTCAAAGCTGTTTAACAAGCCTTTCATGTCAAAAGAACAAATTAAGCAAGTTTTTTTTTTTTTTTAACTACTCTGCTACATCAGCTCTCATTGTTCTGGGACAGCCAAAACTTTACAGCTTGGCCTGGTTGGTTAAAGAACAAATCTCCTGTGCCCTTGGTGGCCTGGGGACACAGGGCTGGAATTAGAACAGCAGTTGGACTTGGTGATGGGAATTATTGTTTTGTATTTATTGATTTCTTGTGCTGCTTTAATAGCAAAACCTTCTGTGGTGGCTGTCCGGGCCACAAAATGAAGGACAAGAAAGGAGGAGGAAGAAAATAAATGAATAAACATCATAAAATTCATCAGAGATTAATTACAACACACTCTTCTGATTTTGCCAGCTCTGTGCCTTCCATTTCCTACTTCAGGCCGTGCCTGGGGCCGCCGAGGTGCCCTGGAAGCCCAAATTCCCAGGAAACACCAAATCTTCGATACTCCTGGGGAGGTGTCCCATCAGCACAGCCAGCAAACAAACAAAATCCCTTTCTTTGGGACTCCCTGGGCACTTCCAAGGCCTGACCCCCTTTCCCATGGGGAAATTCCTGCTGCTGCCCACCCTGAGCCAGCTCAGCTTCTGCTTCTCCCAAATTTCAGGCAGAAGCCGTGAGCTGCAGAGAGGGAGGATGAGGCTGTTCCTGGCTCATTCAGAGCCTGTCTGTTCCTTTCAGACAAAAAGAATCTTGCAGCTGGGGAATGGCGAAGGTTGGGAAAGACCTTTGAGTCCAGCCCAGCACCACCGTGGTGACCACTGAGCCACGTCCCCAAGTGCCACATCCACGGGGGTTTTGAGCACCTCCAGGGATGGGCACTCCAAACCCCCCTGGGCAAGGCCTGAGCTCCCTTTCCATGGGGAAATTCCTGCTGCTGCCCACCCTGAGCCTGCCCTGGCCCAGCCTGGGGCCGTTCCCTCTCCTCCTGTCCCTGTGCCCTGGGAGCAGAGCCCGACCCCCCCGGCTGTCCCCTCCTGGCAGGAGCTGTGCAGAGCCACAGGGGCCCCCCTGAGCCTCCTTTGCTCCAGGCTCAGCCCCTTCCCCAGCTCCCTCAGCCCCTCCTGGGGCTCCAGACCCTTCCCAGCCCCGTTCCCTGCCCTGGACTGGCTCCAGCCCCTCCAGGTCCTGTTCCCATCCACGGTGCCCAGGATCTGAGCAGCCTCAGCAGGCCCAGCACAGGGGTTGATCCCTGGGAGCAGAGCCTGATTTCTCCCCATTCCCACCCAGGAATGTTTGTGGGTCGAGCCCCTGGGTTGGAGCACCTCCAGGGATGGGCATCCAAACCCCCCTGGGCAAAGCCTGAGCTCCCTTTCCATGGGGAAATTCCTGCTGCTGCCCACCCTGAGCCTCCCCTGGCCCAGCCTGGGGCTGTTCCCTCTTGTCCTGTCAACAAAGCTGCCTTTCCCAGGGCTGCCAGAGGGCTCCTGCCCCTCAGGCATTCCTGTTTAATCCCTTCTCCTCCCTCCTGGACGGATTCAATTCTCCCGTGCATCCCGGAGGAGAAAAGCTCTCCATCACATTGAAATGCAGAGCTCCCTCATTAGAATTTAATTTGCAGCGATAGAGAGGAAATTATCCTGTCAGTGCCGAGAAAAGAAGCAGAGATTGAGGGCAGGAGCTGGTTGATAAATCGCACCCGAGGACTTTCAGAGGCTTAAAAAGAAGGTTTGGCTGGTGGAGGTTGGAGCAGAGCTCCGAAATGACCCCCCATGGAAGGGACAGATGGCCCCTGTGACAGTGGGAGCCTTCCCGATTTTTTTTGTGAGTCGCTGGAGCGGTTGCCATGGCAACCCCCGTTGCAACAAACCCCAGAAATGTCTTTGCAATTAATTCCTGAAAAACCTACAGAGTGGGACGCGTTTCTTGAGGAGACTGAGACTCCTGCGTTGGCACCTTCCTGGTGGGCGTTGTTCTCCTGCCAGACACTCCACCAGCAGCGGGTGAGAGCTGTCCCCCCGAGCTCTGAAATACCTCGGGGAACGGGGAATTTGTCAGCTGGGAATGCTTTTAACCCTTTCCCAGTCCTCCCGGTGGGAGATTCCACATCCCAGGAACAGCTTGGGAGCGGAAAATCTCCATCCCCAGGGCCCTGCAGAGAGACAGAGGCAGCAGTTCCTTAGCAGAGGTGCCAGGGACACCAAACCCCAGACCAAAAATGGCATTTCAGTGCCTCATTCCCATCTGGAAGCTCTGGGATGTCACAGTCCCGTCTCCTTTGGCTGTGAGTGCCCCAGAGATTGAGGGAAGGCTCCTCCACAGGCTCCAGCAACCAGAGCTTGGGCTGGAGCTCGGATTCATTCCAGGCTTTGGGAAACAATCTCTCCCGACCTGCCTCGGGATTTTCCATCTTTCCCACCTGGATTTCTGCAGTGCCCTGTCCAGACCTGAACTTTTTTGCTCGGTGCAAGTGCATTTTGCATATTAATTTTCCTATTTGGAGTCGCTTCCTGCTCCTTTTCAAATCCTCTGCTGCCTTTCAACCCCTGATTCCTCCCTGGGGGTGCTTCACAATTTTTCCACCTCTTCCCAAAGTGTTCCTCCCCGTGCACTGCTCCTGTTGCCACATCTTCCTGGAGACAGAATTTTCCTTGTTCTTCTCCCCGAGCCTGAATTCCAGAGCTCCCTCACTTTGATGTCTCCCTGGAGTTTTGTTTCCCCATTTTCCCCCCGCTGGGAAAGGATGGCCTCGTCTGAGGCGTGGGGATGTGGAATTCTGGGGAAGGAATTTTGGAGTTTTTGAGGGGAAAAAAACCCCCAAAAACTGCCATTAGTGGTGAGAGGCCTGCCTGGGGCGAGTCAGAGCACTTTGATGTTGTGGTTGTCCACACTGGGCAGCTCCAGATTCCCAAATCCCGAGTGCAGGTCAGGACTGGACCGAGGCGTGTCCCACTCCTTCCACACCCACCTCCCCATGGATCACGAGGAGCTGCAGCTCCTCCAGGGAGCCTGGGGCAGCCTGGGTTATCCAGACCTGGAAAAGGGACAGTGCAGGCGGCCTGGAGACGCTCTTCAGCCACCAAGAAATGGGATGAGGGCATCATTCCTGGGATGAAATCCTGGGCCAACCTAAAACCTGGAAGGATTTCAACATTCCATGTGTTAAACCGCCCCAGCACCGCCAGCAACCCCCAAAACTCTGCTGGGGGAGGCTGTGGGTGGCTTGTGGGAGGTTTGGTGGGTTTGGAGCCCAACTCCGAACGGGGAGTGGATGCTGGAATGCTGATGGAGGCAGGAGAACCTCGTGGAGGATGAGGAATTCCATGGGAGCAGGATGGGGGATCCCAGGAGGAATTCCATGGGAAAAGATGAGGGGATCCACAGCTTGGGTCAATGTTCTGCAGCTCCAGGGCTTCCAGAGGAACTCCAGCCTCCCCTGCTGCCACCTTCCAGCCACCATTCCAAAGCCTTTCCCTCTATTATTCCCTTTCCTTAAAAACAATATATCAAAAATATCCTGTCTAGGGGGGAGGAGAAAAAAAAAAATAAATCGTCCTTGCTCTTTTCAGACTTATTCATTCCCAAGGGCTTTGTCCCAGGATAAACACAGCCATGGTTTGGGGCTTGTTGTGAAAGGAGATTAACTCCAAAATCTGCTCCCAAATCTGCTTCCTGCCTTTGAAGGCTGCAGCCCAGCGAGGCTTTTATTGGGAATTCGTCGTTAGGCTGAGTGACAGGCAGAAGGGATAATTGCTTGCCTGAAAGATGGTAATTAAGAAGGAAAATATTTGGTTTTCCTCGCTCTCTGAGCTGAGCAATCCCAGGGCCGGGGTTGTGCCGGTGTTTTGCTCCCAAGGGATGGGGCTGAGCTGGCTCTCCCAGGGGTTTGGGAATGTGGGAGGCTGGAGCAGCTCCGGTCCCACCGCGGCAGCCACGGCCCGGGGCTGGGCAGAGTCCCTGGGAGGTGGGGGGATCCCAGCAGGAATTCCATGGGAGCAGAGTGAGGGGATTCCAGCAGGAATTCCACAGAGGCAGGATGGGGGGATCCAGCAGGAATTCCATGGGAGCAGGAGGGGGGGACCCCACCAGGAATTCCACGGTGGCAGGAGTGGGGGATCCAGCAGGAATTCCATGGGAGCAGGATGAGTGGATCCCAGCAGGAATGCCATGGGAGCAGAGTGAGGGGATCCCAGCAGGAATTCCATGGGAACAGGATGAGTGGATCCAGCAGGAATTCCATGGGAGCAGGATGAGTGGATCCCAGCAGGAATTCCATGGGAGAAGGATGGGGGGATCCAGCAGGAATTCCATGGGAGCAGAGTGAGGGGATCCCAGCAGGAATTTCATGGGAGCAGGATGAGTGAATCCCAGCAGGAATTCCATGGGAGCAGAGTGAGGGGATCCCAGCAGGAATTCCACAGAGGCAGGATGGGAGATCCAGCAGGAATTCCATGGGAGCAGAGTGAGGGGATCCCAGCAGGAATTCCAAGGGAGCAGAGTGAGGGGATTCCAGCAGGAATTCCACAGAGGCGGGATGGGAGATCCAGCAGGAATTCCATGGGAGCAGAGTGAGGGGATCCCAGCAGGAATTCCAAGGGAGCAGGATGAGTGGATCCAGCAGGAATTCCATGGGAGCAGGAGGGGGGATCCCACCAGGAATTCCACGGGGGCAGGAGTGGGGGATCCAGCAGGAATTCCATGGGAGCAGAGTGAGGGGATCCCAGCAGGAATTCCATGGGAGCAGGATGGGGGGATCCAGCAGGAATTCCATAGGAGCAGAGTGAGGGGATCCCAGCAGGAATTCCATGGGAGCAGGATGAGTGGATCCCAGCAGGAATGCCATGGGAGCAGAGTGAGGGGATTCCAGCAGGAATTCCATGGGAACAGGATGAGTGGATCCAGCAGGAATTCCATGGGAGCAGAAGGGGGGGACCCCACCAGGAATTCCACGGGGGCAGGAGTGGGGGATCCCAGCAGGAATTCCATGGGAGCAGAGTGAGGGGATCCCAGCAGGAATTCCATGGGAGCAGGATGAGTGGATCCCAGCAGGAATTCCATGGGAGCAGAGTGAGGGGATCTCAGCAGGAATTCCGTGGAAGCAGGATGGGGGGATCCAGCAGGAATTCCATGGGAACAGAAGCAGTGTATCCAGCAGGAATTCCATGGGAGCAGAGTGAGGGGATCCCAGCAGGAATTCCATGGGAGAAGGATGGGGGATCCCAGCAGGAATTCCATGGGAGCAGGAGGGAGGATCCCACCAGGAATTCCATGGGGGCAGGAGTGGGGGATCCAGCAGGAATTCCATGGGAATAGGAGGGGGTGATCCAGCAGGAATTCCATGAAAACAGGATGGGGGATCCCAGCAGGAATTCCACAGGGGCAGCCAGCGTGGTGCCATCGTGTCACTGTGCAATTCCCTCCCTGGAGAAATCCAAGGGATGGGATCCAGCTGTGATGGCCAAGGTCCCTCTGGAGCCAGGGAAGGAAGGGCAGTGCCGGCCTGGCTGGGACAGCCCAGTGATTCCCAGTTCCTGGATCTCTGACCTTTCCTTGCCCTGGTTCCTCCAGGCACATCCACGGTGTCCAACCCACCCAGCTGATGGGATTTGGGGAGTTGGGAAGGGCTCCCACTGCTCTGGGAGGAAATCAGCAAATCCCTGACTTCAGGGCCTAAACTGATGACTGCACAAATTGTTTCAGGAATAAATTTCCTCTGATGGGCCCCTGGTCCAGCTTTTGTGCTCCTGGAATGGATGAAGGAGTCTGTTTGGGGAGACTGGAGGGGGAAGGGGCAGGGAGGGGACGGGGATGGATGTCGCTGTTGGACACGAAAGGAAGACACGAATCTTGTTCAGAAGGCTGATGCTCCAAAAAAAAGGGGCTGGTTTATTCTCAGAACTTATTTTTATACCTTTCTACAACGTGCCCACCTAAGAGGTGGGATCCTTTGAACCATTGGTCACACCAAGGGTCAACAAGCAAAGTCCCTCCTTAGGAGAGAAATGTGAAAAACAGGAGTTTAGAAAGCATGACCTCGTTTACCAGTTTTGGTCCCTGGGAAAGAACTTCAGAAAACCCAAACATGACAGGCACTGACTACAGATGGGGATGCTGGAAGATCCAGCAGCGACCCAGGGCAGGTGGGACCTGAGGATGGAGGTCAGCCTGGCACTCACAGCCACATCCCGGCCGTGACTCAGCCCCACCTCCGTGCCCATCACCCCGAGGCGCTTTTGCGTCTCAAACTCCGCATCCCAGCCCGGCCCCTCCCTGGGCTGAGGGTTTTGGACCAGCACAACCCCGCGGGGCCGTGCAGTCTGTCACTCCTCATCTCCCTGCGCCGCTCCTGGCTCTGCTTCCCGCAGCTCCCCGGCTCCCAGGTTTGCCGGCAGCGGCTGCCTGGAAAGGAAAACGGAAAACACGGGAGAGGGAGCAGGAGAAGCTGGAGAACAAGGCAGCGGCGGCATCCTGCACCCCTGGGGCTCAGCCACAACCCCGGGGCGCGGAGGGGCTCGGGGGAGCTGCGGGAATTGAGACTCAGAGGAGAGGCTGCCCTGCCAAGGCTGGGTTATGCAATGCCAGCCTCTCCTCGGGCACGCAGCCAGGCGGCGAGGACGGGCGCGGTGACCTTTGGGCGGTGACACATCGGGAGGGACGCGTGACAAAGGCGGCTCTGCCCGGCCACACGTGAGGAGGAGCAGCGGCGGGGCTGGCGCTGGCAGCTTTTGCCGGGAATTGTGTCCTGGAGCAGGGACACGGCCGGGAGGCTGGCCCCAGGTGTCACCCTGCGCTGCTCAGGGAGGTGACAGAGGTTTGGGGGCCGCGGTGCAGTTCAGCGTCTCCTGGTGAGACACATCCTGGTCCAGGCACTCCCACCAGGCTCCTCTGCCCCCTGGGTGACACCCTAAGCGGTGACACTGCCATTTGTCCTGCTGCTGGAGTGACAGTGCCACTGTTGCCATGGCAGCTGCTCCCCATCCAGGGATGGCACAGGGAACAGACCCTTCTGCTTGTCCCATGGCAACCACAGGAACAGAATTCCTTCTGTGACCCCATCACTGCAGGGGCCATCCAGAATGGAATTCCAGGATGGTTTGGGTGGAAAGGGACCCTAAAATTCATCCAGTGCCACCCTCAAGGACACCTCCCCCTGTGCCAGGTGCTCCCAGCCCCAGTGTCCAGCCTGGTCTTGGGCACTGCCAGGGATCCAGGGGCAGCCACAGCTGCTCTGGCAATCCCAGCCCAGCCCCTGCCCACCCTCCCAGGGAGGAATTTCTCCCCCAGATCCCATCTATCCCTGCCCTCTGGCAGTTTGAAATGGGCATGGGAAGGACTCAACTCCTCTTTTACACCTCTGCCAGGATGAGGGATGAGCTGGTTTGGAAAGGGTCCCATCCTGTGCCTGGGCAGGGCGGTGTGGCCGTGCCCCCTGGCAGGGTTCCTGGATGTTTTTTTAGGATGTCCAGTGCTGCTGCAGGGCCGCAGTGCCAGGCTGGGCTCATGTCTAGCCTGACCTTGGACACTTCCAGGGATGAGGAACCCACATCCTGCCCGGGCAAGCTGTGCCGGTGCCTCCCCATCCTTACATCCAGGGAGGACCTTGAAGGATCGCGGCACGAGTGTGACCGAGGCGATGGGATTTGTGAAAAAACCCAAACATTTTTTTTCCCCACTGGAACGCCTCCCCTTTCCCAGCAGAGGTTTATTTCGGACGGCCCCGGCTGGCAGGCTGCTGCATTTCTGCTGCCGCCGTCTCTCCCCCCGCCGCCTTCCCCTGCAGTGATGTAATGCTGGAGCGGGCACGCGTTCCCAGGCAGCTGCATCCGCAGCACGGGGACACGTGCGGGGACAGCGGGGGGTGAGGCAGCCACCTCGGGGAGGGCTCAGCCACCTTCACCTCGCTGCTCCTGCAGCCCCGTCCCCAGGGACTGCGGATCTCAGCCCGTGACGCACGGAAATCAGGAGGCTTTGGAGCCTGGAAATGGCTAAAAAAAAAACAAAAACCACGGGGCTTTTTGCCCCCAGCTCGTGCAGGATGAGCTGGTTCGGCTCTCAGAGCAGGGTTTGGCTCAGCTCTGCTAAAAACGTTCGCTCTTTTGGTCAGACATCCTGCTGTGGTTCTCTCCCCTCCCTCTCTGGTCTCTGTGGGGTCTGCAGGAGGGACCTGCACCTTCTCCCTGTCCCCCCTTCTCTCCTGTCCCATCCCACTGAAGGGCTGAGGGACTTCTGTCCCCTCTTCCCTGTGGTTTTGTGTCCCACTTTTGCCCTTCCCTCTCAAGGTCAGGCCCCCACCACTCCTTCACCTCATTCTCTGCCTTCACCTTCCTCAGAGGTTTGGGGTCTCTCCCTGTCCCCGACCCTCTCCACCCCATCCAAACATCACCTGACACCTCCTCGCTTCCTTTTCACCACCCTCCCCTCTGCAGGGCTGCTCCTCTGGGATGGATTCCATCCCTGCCCGGCATCCTGCCTCTCTCCCAGGGCAGGGATGGGAGGGAAAGGATGCAGGGATGATTGGGAAGGATGCAGGGATGGGAGGGAAGGATGCAGGAGGGAAAGGATGGAGGGATGGGAAGGAAGGATGCAGGGATGGGAAGGATGCAGGGATGGGAGGGAGGGATGCAGGGATGGTTGAGAAGGATGCAGGGATGGTTGGGAAGGATGCAGGGATGGGAAGGATGCAGGGATGGTTGGAAAGGATGCAGGAGGGAAAGGACGCAGGGATGGTTGGGAAGAATGCAAGCATGCCTCAGCTTCAGGGGAACAAACTTCAGGCCAGGCAGGAATTCCTGCAGCAGCTTTCAAACCTCTCTGCTAAAGAGCTTTGTGTCAGGAAAGACAGAGCCTGGCAGTGCCTGATCCGCAAGGATCCAGCCTAGGAGAGGGATGCAGCTTTGTGGCCACTCCAGTAAATAAAACACGGCGCCTTTTATCATTTTAAGTGGCTCGTTTTTCATCTGGAGAGACGTGGGCTTCCAACAGGGCAATAAACTTCAGTGCCCTGAAACTGTAAAAGTGTAAAACGCTTTTTTTTGGGGCAGGTTAAAGAAACCAGGGCCAGATGCAGCTTGTTCTGAGAGGCACAAGGTGCAGATCAGGCAGAGCAGGAGCTGTTCCACTCAAAATCCAAGAGGCACAGCAGGATTCCACGGATTCAGCTGCAGCAGCACAGACTTTACCCTGCCCCATCCCTTCCCTGCAGGATTTTTTTTCCCCACACAGCTTTGAGCCAGAAATCTGCTGAGATTTCCAGCAAAGAACCCATGAAAATGATTTAAAATCGGAGGAGGGCACTGTTAATTTGGGCGAGGGGGGGGATTATTTACAGTTTGGGATCATAAAGAACATGGAGGGTCAGGGAAAATAGGGAATGGGTTTGGGAGGGGTGGAAGTGACACCCCTGTCCCTCTCAGCACTGGGATTGCTCCGGCTTTTTCAGGCTGGGTGGGGTGACAGATCCTCAGGGAATGGGTGCAGGATGGGAGGTGCAGCTCTCAGCTCCAAGTGGAAGCGTGTCAGTGCTCATGATGCCGAATTTTCCAGCAGAAAACACAGAGGGATGGTGAATTCCCTGTAACCCTTCAGTGTTACCCCTCTGCACCTCCCTGCCCTCACCCCGTTGCTTTCCCTGACCTCATCCCATCGTTTTTCCTCTTCGGGACACTCTGTTGCTGCTTTTGTCTGTTGTAATTAACCAGCAGGACTTTTTAAATCTATGAATTCATAATTGAAAGCTAATGGCAGCGTGTGCTGGGGTTTGGCTGCTGTTTCAGACCAGGCCTTTGAGAGGACACAGGGGCCAGGTGGGAAAACAGGATCTCCTCCCAACCCCGTGCATTTCACTGCCATCCCAGGCACTCAGGCACTGCTGGAAAATCACCTTGGAATTCCAGAAGGGATCCCTCCAAAATCCTTTCCATGATGGTGAAGGGCAGGGGGGTGCACCAGGCTCTGGGACCCTTAATTAGGAAACTTTATTTACACAACTTCGAGCAGCTTACAAAGTGGTTTTTGTTTTTTTTTTTTTTCCTTTAGCTCCTGATCTCAGAGGGCAACTCCACGGTGGCTGGGAGAGGAGGGAGAGCTGCTTGGCACGGGAAGCAGGGAATGAGTGTGCTGGAGAAGCTCCTGGAGAAAGCAAAACCACATCAAGGCTGGCTGATCTGCCTGCCCCCTCCTAAATTACAGCACCCGGAGAGGGACACGCCAGGGGCTGGGAAAGAGCAATTCCAGCTCAGGTTGGGATATTTTCTTTTGCCTTGGGTGGGTAAAACGCTTTTTTTTTGAGCAGGTTAAAGAAACCAGGGCCAGATGCAGCTTGTTCTGAGAGGCACAAGGTGCAGATCAGGCAGAGAAGGAGCTGTTCCACTCAAAATCCAAGAGGCACAGCAGGATTCCACGGATTCAGCTGCAGCAGCACAGACTTTACCCTGCCCCATCCCTTCCCTGCAGGATTTATTCCCCGCACAGCTTTGAACCAGAAATCTGCTGAGATTTCCAGCAAAGAACCCATGAAAACCTGGTTTGGAAAATGTGTTCAGAGCTGGTGTTTAACAGGGGCTGAGTGAGGAAAGCTGAGAGTGTTTGTCAGGGTAGAGGCACTGACACGGTCATGGACTCAGGGAATCAAGGATTCAGGGAATGGTTTGGGATGGAAGGGACCTGAAATCCCCCCCAGAGCCACCCCAGCCCTGGCAGGGACACCTCCCCCTGTGCCAGGTGCTCCCAGCCCCAGTGTCCAGCCTGGCCTTGGGCACTGCCAGGGCTCCAGGGGCAGCCACAGCTGCTCTGGCAATCCCAGCCCAGCCCCTGCCCACCCTGCCAGGGAACAATTCCTGCCCAAGCTCCCAGCCAGCCCTGCCCTGGGCACTGGGAAGCCATTCCCTGTGTCCTGTCCCTGCAGGCCTTGTCCCCAGGTCCCTTTCCATATTTCCAGGAGGCTCCCATCAGGTTTTGAGCTCAGCTTCCAGAAGGGCCGAGGGATGGAGGAGGAGAGAATTGCTGGGCTGTTGGGTTGACCAGTGTGGTTGGAGAGGACAATTTTCATCCTCCAATCCATGGTCACTGTTGGAATTCTATAAGTGTTTGAGGTCTGTGACTAAACTGCCCCTTTTTTCCTTGGACACCTCAGTGTGTGAGTGTCGTTCTTTGGTGTCAAATTGTGACACTCAGGGATCTGCAGCTCCTCCCGAGGGGCAACTCCCATCCCTGCTCTGGGACAGGGGCAGCAGCCAGGGCAGGGCTGGAGCTGGGCCAGGGCAGGCTGAGGCTGCAGAGCAGGGCAAGGTTCTTCCCCCAGAGGGTGCTGGGCACTGCCCAGGCTCCCCAGGGAATGGGCACGGCCCTGAGGCTGCCAGAGCTCCAGGAGCCTTTGGACAGCACTCCAGGGATGCCCAGGCTGGGATTGCTGGGGTGCAGGAGCTGGAATCCAGGATCCTGTGTGTCTCTTCCACTCAGGATAATCTGGGATTCTCTGAAGCACCTGAGGTTGTGGTGCATTCCTGCTTTCCCCCTCACAACGGGATGGTTTTCCAGCTAAAACCCCCTGGAACGTGGATGGGCTGAGAACACCCCAGAGCCTGACCCAGACCACCCTCCCTCCCTCCAGCCAAACAAACTCTCCAGCAGCTGTGGAGCTCCCAGGCCAAGCCAGGACGGCTGCCAGCCCCTGACAAGAGGTGATCTACGAGCAGTTCTGTGCTTGATGGCTCATGGCAGGGAAAATTCAGCCGAAGGCAAGAAGGGGAACAGCAGGAAAAGCAGGGGAGCCCTGCAGGAGGCAGCTCGGTGAGCAAAGCCTCAGCTGCTGCGGGGACAACAATAAATCCAGCCCCACTTCATCCAGAGGCCGGAGCAGAGCCCACTTGGGCCTGGCCAAGGCAGAGCTCAGTGTTTCACCACAAGAAAAGCCTCCTGGAGGTTTGTGAGAGAGGCCTGGGAGAGCCCCTCGCTGAGGGAAGAGCTCCTGGATTGAGGGCCCTGGCCGGGCCTTGTCCTGCTGGGCCCTGCTTGGGGCAGGGGGCAGGATGAGGTGGGACTGGGGATGTTCCCATCTCAGCTTGTCCCCCTCACCTTCCCTGAAGCTCCTTGGCTCACTGTAAAGCCGAGACCTCCAGTTTTCTGTTCATTCCTCTGTTCAGGAAGGACCTGGAGGGGCTGGAGCAAGTCCAGGGCAGGGAATAGAGATGGGAAGGGGCTGGAGAATTCCTGAGGGAGCTGGGGAAGGGGCTGAGCCTGGAGCAAAGGAGGCTCAGGGGGTCCCTGTGGCTCTGCACAGCTCCTGCCAGGAGGGGACAGCCGGGGTCATTGATCAGGTCATTGCAGTGCAGGCCCCAAATCCAATCAGGGATTTGATGGAATTTCCCCCTGGCCCAAAGCACAGGCTCCATCTTGTTCATCAACAGCAGCAGCAGATCTGCTTCAGCAGCAAACATTAGAAACCCTCGTTGGTATTCAGCCCAGAATTCTCAGATTTTGATTTTTCTATAGGAAAAATTATTAAATTTCTCCTGATCCTTGCCCAGGGAACGGGGACTATAATTTTGCTGCCTCTCTCTGTCACCCCAGCATTTGTAATCTCTCAGCACTCCCTGCTGGGGGAGGTCTGGGCCTCCCACCCTTCCCAGGTGCAGGGAACACCAGAACAGCCAAACCCAGGAGGGGTCCTGAGCACCAGAATTGGGGAGAAAATTCCTAAATCTCCGTCTTCTGCTGGATTTTGGGAGCCTGGTCTGTGAGGCAGAGCCGAGGAGAGCTTGGCTTCCTCCCTGGGGAGCTGTAAATCCAACTGCTGGCCAGGAGAAAGGCCAAAGAATCCCTCTGCTCCCAGCCCCGGGCAGGGAGCCCCATCCAGGGGCAGCGCCGTGGGAGAGAGGAGGATCAGCCAGGCCGGGACTGGTCAGAGGTCCCAAAAACACAACCTGGGCCTGTTTAGTCTGGAAGTGCTGCAGGGGAGACGTGATAACAGCTCTGAGCAATGCGTGAGAGGAGGGCTCTGCAGGGAGAGCAGACAAAGTGTTCTCCTCCACAGCATGGGGAAGGGTGATTTAGGGTCACTTTAGGGTCGTTTGGGGATAAAAACCCCAATGGGAGAGTGGGGATGTCTCAGCTTTGCAAGGCTCAGCTTTGCAAGGCTCAGCTTTGCAAGCGGAGGTTGGTTGGGTTTTTATCAGAGGTTGAGGGGTCCTGGCCAGGCTGGTGCCCATGGGGACATGGGGGACATCATCTGGCAGGGGGTGGCAGGGCCACCTCCTGGGCTGTCCCCAGCGCAGGAATCTTTGAGCCCACGGTTCCTCCTCAGAAATTTTGGGGGGGGGGTGAACCCCACTGGTGCCAGTGTGATGGCCAGGGATTCCAGGACACAGCCACGGACCCCTGAGCCCCTCAGAGTCCTGGGGACAGAGAGGAGGAGCAGGGACCAGCCCCACCACCCCATGTCCTGACAGGGGAAAGGTGCAGAGGTCACAATGTCACAATGTCACATTGTCCCTGCAGGCACTGCTGCCTGTGCACCCTGATTGATGCCAGCAAGAAAAGCCCTCAGAAAAACCCAAAACCTCTGGAAAGGGAAAATCCTGGCATTCCTAATTTCTGCTGGCTCCCTCTCACTCCCAGCCACGCAGAGCATCCCGTGGGGGCAGCAGTTGCTCCCAGCCCTCACTGGAAAAAGGGTCAGGGTGTGGAACCAGCATGGAAAAAACACATG
This sequence comes from Phylloscopus trochilus trochilus, assembly GCA_016584745.2. NCBI lineage: Eukaryota > Metazoa > Chordata > Aves > Passeriformes > Phylloscopidae > Phylloscopus > Phylloscopus trochilus. The sequence goes on along the minus strand of WQNJ02000234.1, from coordinate 47,357 downwards.
GGGGTTTGATGGGAAAGTGCTTTGGGAGCCAGACTGGAGCTGGGAGATTCCTAAAATCAGGGGAAAATGAGGGACAGCACGAAATAACACATCCAATAAAAACTGGAGTAATTATTGCTCCTTGGGCATGGGCAGGACAGGGTGACACTGCCTGTCCCAGCCACCCATGGGCCTGTGGCACTGGTGACAAAATGTCACCAGCAGCTCGATTTCAGAGCCACGTGGGTTTGATGGGAAAGTGCTTTGGGAGCAAAACTGGAGGAAAAATCAGGGGGAAATGGGGGAGAGCACAAGATAACACATCCAATAAAAACTGGAGTAATTATTGCTCCTTGGGGACACAGGCAGGGCAGGGTGACACTGCTTGGACCCATGGCACTGGTGACAAAATGTCAGCAGCAGCTCAATTTTAAGTGTTTTGGAAAAGTGCTTTGGGAGGAAAACTGGAGCTGGGAGGTTCCTAAAATCATAGGGAAATGAGGGAGAGCAGGAGATAACACATCCAATAAAAACTGGAGTAATTATTGCTCGTTGGGGACACGAGCAGGACAGGGTGACACTGCCTGGGCCCATGGCACTGGTGACAAAGTGTCACCAGCAGCTCTATTTCAGAGCCACTTGGGTTTGATGGGGAAGTGCTTTGGGAGCCAAACTGGAGCTGGGTGGTTCCTAAAATCAGGAGAAAATTGGAGAGAGCACGAGATAACACATCCAAGAGGGTGACACCGCCTGTCCCTGCCACCCACGGCCCCGTGGCACTGGTGACAAAGTGTCACCAGCAGCTCAGCTTCAGAGCTCTGATCCCAGCTGGATCTCACCTTCCTGGGACAGCAAACTGGGCATTGCTCCTTCCCAGAGCTGTTGTCCCCCAGCCCGTGCCCCAGGGCTGGGATGCTGAGCCTGTTCCCTCGGCTGTGCTGTGCCAGGAGCACAAACATCCATCTGCAGCTGTCACTGGTAGCCCAGGACGTCACCAGGAGGGAGCTGGCTGCTCTCCACACCCCAGGCACACGAGGAGCAGGCAGTTGCTCCGGTTCTGAGCGGGGCTGCACAAACCATCAGGCACCTCATTAATCTTGTGGTTAATTCCTCTGCAGGAGGCTGGCTGCAAGGAGGAATAAATTCTCCGGTTTAATTACAGGAGGAATAACAAGAGTGGCCTTTCCAGCTCCTTTTCATGCCTTGCTGGTGGCAACCCTTTGTCAAAGTTGTTGTCCCTGAGTGTTTTTCCCCCTTTTTTTTTTTTTTTTTTTTTTTTGAGGCCAGGGAGCACTGATTCCAGCACATCCTGAAATCAGTGGCTCCTAAATCCTGCAGAAACCCAGGAAAACCCCTGGAGAGGAGCTGAGCCTCCTTCAGCTCCTCACCACCACCAGGCACCCCTGAGGCTGTGAATGCTCCAAATCCCCATCTCTGCCCTCCCCTCCCTCACGGGGAGCTGGGAATGGCTCAAGGAGCTGGGGCTGGAGCGAATCCCAGTGCTCTGCCTGATGTCTCCAAGCTGTCGCAGCTCTGAGCTCCGGGAAGGGCGCTGGCAGGGCTTGGCAAAGGTCACAGCTTCACTTCTCCTGGGCTCCATCCCAGCGTTTGTCCTTTGCTGGGTCTGCACATTCGGAGCTGTCTCTGGATCCAGCCAGGCTGCCCCACCACAGCTCTGCTCCTCCTTCTGCCTGGCATCCCTGAATCCATCCCTGGAAGCACCCCAGACCTGCTGGGATGGCATCAGCTGGGCAGTGCCCTCATTCCAGCCCCAACAGGAGGCAATTCTCCCTTTGGGGGCCTTTCTTTCTCTGCCTCTCCTCCTCTCCTCTGCTGCCCTGTTCCAGGAACCTGGCAAAATAAAGAGCAGGCACTGCTGGAGCGGGGCTGAGCTCAGCACCCTCTGTCCTGCCTGGCCATGGGACCATTCTGTGGTGGTGGGGACACAGCCCAGCCTGCCAGGCCAAGCTCCACAGGGCCAAATTATCAATTAATCAATCAATTAATCAATTAATCAGTCAACACAGCTATGGCTGCTTGGGCTCACACACAGGCAGGAGCTGTTCCATCTGCACAGGCACAAACTCTGGGATGAGGACACAGAGTGCAGACCCAGAGGGGCCCCAGCACTGAGCTGCTTCTCTGAGGAGCTCACAGGAGTGTCCATGATGTCCCTGTGTCCCCAGAGTGTCCCCAGAGCACCCCCAGCTCAGCCCTGGCAGCCCTCGTGCTCTGGAGCTGTCCCAGAGGATCAGAATCCCGAGAGAACTTTTGTCAATTGTGCTCAGCCTGTCTCCAGAAGAGGGGGGGGAACATCACCCCTGAGATTCCTGCTGCTGGGCAGGGGCACCCAGGGATGTTTTAGGGTGGCTTTGAGGTGGTTTGGTCAGCAGCAGGGAGCATGAGGGCTGCTCAGGGCCTCACGTGAGCCCAGCTCTGCTGAGACCGTGGGCTTGTGAGGCTTGGGCTTCAATCATTTCCTTGGCACCTTTTCCTTCTGCCTCTTGCTGGCAACAAACTGGGGGTTCTGCAGGGAGCAGAGCTGGTGGGAACTTCATGGTCATCTAAAAGATCACAGAAACATGGAATAATGGAATATTATAGAACATCCTGGGTGGGAAGGGATCCACAGGATCCTGGATCCCAGCTCCTGCACCCCAGCAATCCCACCCTGGGCATCCCTGGAGCGCTGTCCAAAGGCTCCTGGAGCTCTGGCAGCCTCGGGGCCGTGCCCATTCCCTGGGGAGCCTGGGCAGTGCCCAGCACCCTCTGGGGGAAGAACCTTGCCCTGCTCTGCAGCCTCAGCCTGCCCTGGCCCAGCTCCAGCCCTGCCCTGGCTGCTGCCCCTGTCCCAGAGCAGGGATGGGAGCTGCCCCTCGGGAGGAGCTGCAGATCCCTGAGCTCTGCTGTCCCTCAGTGTGCTCTGCTCCAGCTGGACACACCCAGAGCCCTCAGCTGCCCCTCCAGACCCTTCCCCACCCTCTGGACACTCTCTGATGGTTCAATTTCATATTGAGACACCCCGAGGTGCCCCCAGCACTGGAGGTGAGGCCACCCCAGCCCTGAGCAGAGCAGGACAGTCCCTCCCTGGCCTGGCCTGGTGTCCCTGGTGCCCCTCAGGACAGGGATGTCCCTCCTGGCTCCAGATCACCAAGGCCACATCCTGTGGGTGTGCAGGGCTCCTGCAGGTGTTCAACACGGGCAGTGCCAGGCTGGGCTGGTGTCCATGGCATGGTGACAATCTCAAATCTCTCCCTTCCACCCCAGCACAGAACACTCCCCCAAAAATCCAACCCTTGGCTCTCCTGTCAACTTTCTAAAGCCCTGAAGCATTTAGCCCTGCAGTAAATTCACACCAGGAGGGGGCTTAGGAAAATTATCCTTCCCTTGCTTTCGTGAGGGGTGAAAGAAGCAAAAAAATCTGATTTGTCAAGCCAAAATTTCACAAGTCATGAGTGACACCCCCCCACACACAGACACACACACCTCCTCCTTAAATATCCTAAGGCCAACTCCAAAGCCAAGATCTGGGTTGCTGTTAAAAATAGCTGATGAAGTGACAGGATCTGCTCTGGGGTTGGCTCTCCCGGGCGAGCCCCAGCCAAGTCCCAGCTCATCGGGAAGGTTGGAAGTGTCCAAGGGCAGCACCCAAGTCCTGCAAGCCCAATCTGGGGAAAAAAAAAAAACAAACCAACAAAACCCAGCCATTATGCAAGAAAACCTGGCAAAAACAACCCTCTCTGTTTGCTGCTCTCCTGTTGTTTGCCCATTGGGTTTTGAGGCTGCACGACTCAAGTTTTCCGTCTTTGCTCCAAAACAAATAATTGCCTTTTTTTTTTTCTTTTTTTTTTCTTTTTTTTTTTTCTCTGGAGCTGGGGATCAGCACATCATCATCGCCTGCTTGCCTGGGAGGAGGAGGAGGAGGAGAGGAGGCAACGGCCCAAGGGCCAGCGTGGCCAGAAAACCCCGTGGTGCTCAGAAATGAGGTGTCTGTGGACACAGAGCCGAGGAGAACTCCATCCTCCCCCTCTCCAGACGTGTGTGAGACACTTTCCCCTCTCTGCTCCGGCTTGTGGTGGCCACAGAGCCTCGTGATTAACGTGGTGGATCCAAAAAAGAGCGGGGGGGGAAAAAAAAAAAGCCCTGGAAAAGCAAAACTGTTTTCCTTCCTCAGGCCAAAACCCCTCTCTGGCTTGGGCATCTCCTCCCCATGTGCTGCAAGAGAGGGGGGAGGTCCTCCAGGGGTTTCATGTAGTCATGGTTTGTGCCTGCAACGTTTTGATTTCTTTAAAACTTTTCCCAAGTTGAAGAAGGGATGTGAACAAGGGATGGGTTTTTCTGACACTCTCCTGTTTTCCTGCATTCCTTTCCCAAAGGAGGGACCTTTGCTTGATGTCCCTCTGCCTTGACCAATGTGGTCCAAGGAGTTTGTCTTTCTTCCACCCCTTGGGTGGGTTCCTTGTAAAACAGGATAAAGGGAAGGAGTCTGGAGCAATAAAAACACAGATTGGAGTCATCTCAGCCTTCTAAAAACACGAGTTTGTGTCCTCATTTTGTTTCCTATTGCAACAGTTTCACTGCTGTGCCTCCCTCCTGGGGATGCTGGAGGGGCAAAAGTGGTTTGGGAGCATCACCTGTGCCTGAACCTGTCACTGTAGGACACAAAATCAGGACACAGACTCTCAGAAGGCTGAGATGACTCCAATCTGTCTTTATTGCTCCGGGAACTTCCCTTTGTACCTTTTTACCAAGAACCCGCCCAAGGGGTGGAATCCTTGGACCACATTGGTGGCGTTGGAGGGACATCAAGTGAATTCCCTCCTCTGTAGTCACTGCCTGTCATGTTTGGGTTTTCTGAAGTTCTTTCTCAGAGATCTAGACTGGTAAACAAGGTCACACTTTCTAAACTCTCTTGTTTTTCACATTTCTCTCCTAAGGAGGGACTTTGCTGGTTGACCCTTGGTGTGACCAATGGTTCAAAGGATCCCACCTCTTAGGTGGGCACATTGTAAAAAAAGGTATAAAAATAGGTTCTGAGAATAAACCAGCCCCTTTTGGAGCATCAGCCTTCTGAAATCACGAGTCTGTGTCTTTCTTTCGTGTCCAACAGCGACAATCCTCTGGGAAAGAGTGAGAAGAACAGGAGAGTGTGCAATAACACATCCCTTGTCGACAGGAATTGTCCCTGCGAAAGGAATTTCAGAAAATCCAAACATTGCAGGCATGAACCGTGGCTACATGAATCCACCTGGAGAAGGGGGAAGATCCAGTGGGAAATCCTCCTCCCAGCATTTTTTTTTGGGGTGCTGTTTGTCCCCCGGGGTGGGTGTTTCTTGCTGTCGGGTTTTTTTGGTTTTTTTTTTGGTTGGTTTTTTTTGTGTTTTTGTTTGTTTGTTTGTTTTGGGGTTCTTTTTGGTTTGGTTTGGTTTGGGGTTTTTGTGTGTGTGTGTGGGTTTTTTTGGGTTTTTGGGGTTTTTTTTTGTTGTTGTTTTTTGGGTTTTGTTTTGGTTTTTTCTTTGTTTTGTTTTGTGTTGTTTTTGTTTTACTTTTGGTTTGGTTTGGGTTTTTTTTTGTTTTGGGTTTTTTTGGTTTGGTTTGGTTTGGGGTTTTTTGTGTGTGGGTGGGTTTTTTTGTTTGGTTTTTTTTGTTTGTTTGTTTGCTTTGTTTTGTTTTGTTTTTGTTTTGTGTTGTTTTTGGTTTTGTTTTTCTTTTGGTTTGGTTTGGTTTGGTTTGGGGTTTTTTGTTTTTTTTTTTTTTTTTGTTTTTTTTCTTTTTTTTTGGGGGGGGGGGTGTTTGTTTTTTTTTTTTTTAATGTAACCCTATTTTGATGGGGGGAAAAAAAAAAAAAAGTGAATTTCCTAAGGCACCTGGGGGTTCTGGAGCTGCCCAAGGCTGCCCCATGAACCTGCTGCTGCCCTGGGGCTCTCACCCAGCACCCGCCGAGAAAGTGGCACCAAAGAGGAGAAAACACCTGCAGAAGAAACCCCCAAATTGTTTTTGTTAAGTGCAGATGGAGATTTTGGGCTTGAGGGGAAATCCAGCCATTCCTGGCGGGTTTTCCCTCTTTTTTCTCTGCTCCTGTGTGCTCAGGGAAGGGTTCAGAGACAGTGAAAAATTCAATTTTAATGGGACACTTCTCCTCTCTGCACATGAAGACAGTGAAGCCCTTTGCTTCCCAGAGCTGAAATAATTCCAACCCAGACCTTTTCTTAACAAAAGCATCAGGTTTTAACTGCCTAATAATAATTCCTTTTGCTCCATTAAAGGCAACAAGGGAAGGAAAAGATCCTGGAAGATGCTCAGAACTGGAATTCCTAAAATGACTTGAAAAATATAAAATATAGCACTAAAAAAAAAAAACCAAACAGCTTTTCCAAACTGGAAAAAATCTACAATTATCCCAGGCCTCACTGATTTTTTTTTTCTTTTTTTTCTTTTATATTTAGGGTTAAACCAATGGTGCTTTATCCCTACCCAAGGAAAAAAAAAAAAGAAAAAAAAAAAAAAGATAAATGCCAGAGGAAGGTGGCTGGAAATGGGAAATTCCTCGGAGCTGCCCTGAACGGGTGGAATTCTGCTCAGCTCCGCTGGTTTCTGTGCTGCAGAATGGTTTTTTCATCACAAAAATATCAATTTTTAACTGCCTAACAATAATTTCTTTTGCTCCATTCAAAGCTACAAAGGAAAGAAAAGATCCCAGAGGATGCTCCGAACTGGAACTCCTAAAATGACTTGAAAAATATAAAATATAGCACTAAAAAAAACCCCAAACAGCTTTTCCAAACTGGAAGAAATCTGCAATTATCCCAGGCCTCCCTGTTTTTTCCTTTTATATTTAGGGTTAAACCAATGGTGCTTTATCCCTACCCAAGGTAAAAAAAAAGAAAAAAAAAAAAAAAAGAGAGAAATGCCAGCGGAAGGTGGCTGGAAATGGGAAATTCCTCGGAGCTGCCCCGAATGGGTGGAATTCTGCTCAGCTCCATTGGTTTCTGAGCTGCAGAATGATTTTTCTCTTCACTAAAATATCATTTTTATCTGACTAATAATAATTTTGTTTGCTCCATTAAAGGCTACAAGTGAAAGAAAAGATCCTGGAGCATTCTCAGAACTGGAACTCTTAAAATGACTTGAAAAATATAAAATATAGCACTGAAAAAAACCCAAACAGCTTTTCCAAACTGCAAGAAATCTGCAATTATCCCAGGCCTCCCTGATTTTCCCTTTTTTTCTTTTATCTCTAGCGTTAAACCAATGGTGCTTTAGCTCTTCATAAGGAAAAAAATTAAAAAAAAGAGAGAAATGCCAGAGGAAGGTGGCTGGAAATGGGAAATTCCTCGGAGCTGCCCCGAACGGGTGGAATTCTGCTCAGCTCCGTTGGTTTCTGTGCTGCAGAATGGTTTTTTCATCACAAAAATATCAATTTTTAACTGCCTAACAATAATTTCTTTTGCTCCATTAAAAGCTACAAGTGAAAGAAAAGATCCCAGAGGATGCTCCGAACTGGAACTCTTAAAATGACTTGAAAAATATAAAATATATCACTAAAAAACCCCAAACAGCTTTTCCAAACTGCAAGAAATCTGCAATTATCCCAGACCCCCCTGTTTTTTCCTTTTATATTTAGGGTTAAACCAATGGTGCTTTATCCCTACCCAAGGGAAAAAAAAAAAATAAAAAAAGAAAAAAAAAAAAAGAGAAATGCCAGAGGAAGGTGGCTGGAAATGGGAAATTCCTCGGAGCTGCCCCGAACAGGTGGAATTCTGCTCAGCTCCGCTGGTTTCCGAGCTGCACCAATTAGTGCTGGCTGAGGAGCCTGCCCTGAGTTTCTCCCCTCTCTGATTTCTTTCTTTAATTGCCGTTTCTGGCCCTAATTGTGCAGGAGGCCCATTAATATTCCCCAGCAAATCAGGGATTCACTGGAGCAGCTGCAGGGTCCTGGCCTATTAAGGAGCCCTGGAACTCCCCTTGGAAAGCTCTGCTCGGAGTTGTGATTCTAATTTCCATCGTTTGGGCTGAGATTTTTCTCTAATGGAGCATCCACCTCGGGCTGGTTTTGCTTTTTCAGGGGCGAGGGAGGGAGGGAGCTGCAGCCAAAACAATTCAGCAGTTTCGAAGAAGAGAGTGAGGAGGAAAAAAAATTCCCTTGTTTTCCCCCCAGCCCAGGAATTCCAGCCAATTTCTGTCCAGAATTTGTGACCTCCCTGTGCTTCCCGTGGGGATTTTTATTCCCATTTAGAGGGATCCAGATCCTACAGCTCCAACAGCAGAGTCCTGGCTTCCCTCTGCCCTGGAGGATTTGCCAGTTTGGGGTCTTGAAGGTGAAAAATTTGGAGTTAAATCCACTGGGAACAAGGGGCAGGATGGAGCATGGGAAGTGGGAAAAGAGTTAAAAACACAGGGATATCCACAGGGATTTGGGATTGGGAAGAGCAGGGGATGGACTTGGAGCTGATGGGGTGGGACATGGAAATTGGGAACAGAGTTATAGATATAGGAATATCCACAGGGATTTGGGATTGGGAAGGGCAGGATGGACTGGGAGCTGGAGGGGTGGAAATGGAAACTGGGAAGAGATTTAGAGATACAGGGATATCCACAGGGATTTGGGATTGGGAAGGGCAGGATGGACACAGAGCTGGTGCGGTAGGACATGGAAATTGGGAAGAGATTTAGAGATACAGGGATATCCACAGGGATTTGGGATTGGGAAGGGCAGGGGATGGACATGGAGCTGGTGGTGTGGAAGTGGAAAAGGGACCAGAGCTAAAGGTACAGGAAAAGCACAAGGATTTGGGATTGGGGAAGAGGAAGGGGATGGAAACAGAGCTGGTGGGGCAGGACATGGAAATTGGGAAGAGAGTTATAGATACAGGGATATCCACAGGGATTTGGGATTGGGTAGAGGAGGATGGACACGGAGATGGTGGGGTAGGACATGGAAATTGGGAAGAGATGTAGAGATACAGGGATATCCACAGGGATTTGGGATTGGGAAGAGCAGGGGATGGAAACAGAGCTGTGGGGTGGGACATGGAAATTAGGAACAGAGTTATAGATATAGGAATATCCACAGGGATTTGGGATTGGGAAGGGCAGGATGGACTGGGAGCTGGAGGGGTGGAAATGGAAACTGGGAAGAGATTTATAGATACAGGGATATCCACAGGGACTGGGGATTGGGAAGGTCAGGGGATGGACAGGGAGCTGGTGGGGTGGAAATGGAAAAGGGATCAGAGCTAAAGGTACAGGAAAAACACAGGGATTTGGGATTGGGAAGAGCAGGGGATGGACACAGAGCTGGTGGGGCAGGACATGGAAATTGGGAAGAGATTTAGAGGTATAGGGATATCCACAAAGATTTGGGATTGGGAAGGGCAGGGGATGAAAATGGAGCTGGGGGGCTCGGAGATGTGATTCCAGCCAGGAAGAGCTGCACAAAGGGATTGGGAAGAGGTGCACTGGGAAAAACTCCTGGAGTGGGAGCCAGGGCAAGGGGAGGGCGTATCCAGGGAAAGGGAAGGGTGTGAACAGTGCCAGGGATTCAGGGATGCTCCAGCCTGGTGGGGAGAGGGCAGGGAAGAGGCTGCAGCTTCATTGGATCTTTGAGTAGGAATGAGATTCCCCTCCATAACCAAGGAGAGGCCCAAGCCCTGCTCCTTTTCCCTCTTTTTAGGACCATTCTCCCGCTTTTTAGGACAATTTCCACTCTTTTTAGGACAGCTGGATGCCACTTCCACGATTCTGTGCTGTTCATCTGCATTTCATTTTGTTATCAGTCAATAAATCCCCGTGTTCACAGCTGAGGCTGGTGAAGCAAAACACTTCAAAGGCATAAAAATAACTATGGGGGGAAAAAAAAAAACAAACAAAACCCATAAAATATGAAGTAATATTTGAGAACGCCACGCTCGGATATTCATGTTTTCCAACAACAAATCTGCTTGCAGAGGGTTTTTCTTTTTTCCAAGAGATGTTGCAATTCGTATTTTTGGCACTCAAAAGAAGTGTTCCAGGAACAAAGTCCTTGCGAGCTCCAGCCGGTTTTATCCTCAGATTTTATAAATGGGAAACTGAGGCCCAGGGGATGGTGAGCTCCCCATGGTGTCCATGAGCCCGGAATTCCCGCTGTTATCCCAGTAAAACCAGTTTAAACTGAATAAACCTCCCCAGTAGGGCTGAGCTCTGCCTTCTATCTCCCATCAGCTGCTAAAAGTCCTCTTTCAAACCCATCCCATTCCAAACCCATTCCATCCCAAACCCCTTCCATTCCAAACCCACCCCATTCCAAACCCATTCCAGTCCAAACCCATTCCATTCCAAACCCATCCCATTCCAAACCCATTCCATTCCAAACCCATCCCATTCCAAACCCATCCCATTCCAAACCCATTCCAGTCCAAACCCATCCCATTCCAAACCCATCCCATTCCAAACCCATTCCAGTCCAAACCCATCCCATTCCAAACCCATCCCATTCCAAACCCATCCCATTCCAAACCCATCCCATTCCAAACCCATTCCAGTCCAAACCCATTCCATCCCAAACCCATCCCATTCCAAACCCATTCCATTCCAAACCCATTCCATTCCAAACCCATTCCATTCTAAACCCATTCCATTCCAAACCCATCCCATTCCAAACCCCTTCCATTCCAAACCCATCCCATTCCAAACCCATTCCATTCCAAATCCATTCCATTCCAAACCCATTCCAGTCCAAACCCATTCCAGTCCAAACCCATCCCATTCCAAACCCACTCCAGTCCAAACCCATCCCATTCCAAACCCATTCCATTCCAAACCCATCCCATTCCAAACCCATCCCATTCCAAACCCATTCCAGTCCAAACCCATCCCATTCCAAACCCATTCCAGTCCAAATCCATCCCATTCCAAACCCATTCCATCCCAAACCCATCCCATTCCAAACCCATTCCAGTCCAAACCCATTCCATTCCAAACACATCCCATCCCAAACCCATCCCATTCCAAACCCATCCCATTCCAAACCCATTCCAGTCCAAACCCATTCCATTCCAAACCCCTTCCATTCCAAACCCCTTCCATTCCAAACCCATTCCAGTCCAAACCCATCCCATTCCAAACCCATTCCTTGCTCCTACTTCACTTGGGGAGAAATGGGAATTCTCGCTGATCGTGGAGGGAAATTGCTTTCCCTTTTCTTAGGAATAATTAGGAATGCGATCTATCCCCCCCTTCCCTTAATTACGAGTGCAGGAGGATCCATTAGCCTCGTTAAATATTTATTGCTCCAGCCTAGGTAGGAAGGAGCACAGCCCTGGAAGCGCAGCCTCGGGAATCCATCCCCGTTTTCCAGAGCAGTAATTCCATCTCGGATCGCCTTCCCCGCTCAACCTTGCAGCACGAACCCGCCGGGATTTTATAAACTTTTACTGCTACCGGCTTTGGGGCTGCAAAAAAACCTGGAATTTCAGCCTCTTGGCTGGGAGATCAAGAGTGAAACTGCAGTGGGGAAGATCCCCGTGCGAGGCTGGGATTCATTTTGTGGGGCTGTCTGTAAATCAAGGACGATTTAACGTCCATCCCGCTCCTTCCCGTCTGGAGTTTGTGGCGGAGCCATCCAGAATCCAAGTCATGTGTGAAGTATTTCTGTCCATCTGCTCCAGCAGGAGGAGAAGAACAACCCTTCCAAGAGCTGCTCTTGTCCATCATCAATCTCCAGGGAAAGCCCAGCAGATGTGGAGGGTGGGTGCTCCACGCAGACCTTCGGCCACGTCCTGCATTGTTCGCCCAGGACCTCGGGCTCCGAGGAGGATTCCCAGAATTCTTGGATTCCTTCAGCTTGAAGCAACTGAGAAAACATCTTGGGCTGTTTGACCCGTTGGGTCATGAAAATAAATATTTGGAAGGAAGGAATTTCTGCGGGATGTTTCCCAAATCCGAGGGTTCCTGTGTTGCTCTGGCTCACGAGGTGACAGGTCCGTGTGGTGCCCATGGTGGGGGGACCTGGGGACAGGACCACTGGTGGCTTTTTCAGCGATTTTTAGCAACACCTCCCCCTGTGCCAGGTGCTCCCAGCCCCAGTGTCCAGCCTGGCCTTGGGCACTGCCAGGGCTCCAGGGGCAGCCACAGCTGCTCTGGCAATCCCAGCCCACCACCCTGACAGAGAGGAATTCCTGCCCAAGATCCCATTTCAATCCATTCTCCATCAGTTGAAAGCCCATTCCCTGTGTCCTGTCCCTGCAGGCCTTGTCCCCAGCCCCTCTGCAGCTCTCCTGGAGCCCCTTTGGGCCCTGCCAGGGGCTGGGAGCTCTCCCTGGAGCCTTCTCCTCTCCAGCTGAGCACCCCCAGCTCTCCCAGCCTGGCTCCAGAGGGGCTCCAGCCCTGCAGCAGCTCCGGGGGCTCCTCTGGGCTCTCCCCAGCAGCTCCAGGTCCTTCCCGTGCTGGGAACACACCCCAGGGTGGGAGCGGGATCTGCCTGAATTGCTCGGGAGGGGGGAGGAAGAGGAGGCTGGAAAGAGTCCCTGGGATCTCTGGAAACCCAAACTCTGCTCCCTGCCCTGGCAGCAGCTCCGGGGGCTCCTCTGGGCTCTCTCCAGCACCTCCAGGTCCTCCTGATGTCAGTGCCAGGGCTGAGACAGCTCTGCAGGTGGGGTCTCACCTGAGTGGGGCAGAGGGCAGGATCCCCTCTCCCATCCTGCTGTCCATGCTCAGGGGTGAGCTCGGGGCAGGAGCAGAATTTCCTGCTGCATCTCCAGCCTGTCCTGAGGAACCACGAGGGGCTGGGTTTTTGGGGTACCTGTTTTTGGGGCAGTCTCTCCCTGTACCCGCCTGGTTTGGGGAGGGGGAACCGGGCAGGGCTCGTCCGAGCACCGAGGCCTCCTCAGTCCCTGTCCCCTCCTCCTGACCTGAGGGACCCAAACGAAACAGCGGCAGGCACAGCTGGTTTGGGGAGCACGGCTGGTTTGAGGAGCACAGCTGTTTTTGGGGAGCATGGCTGATTTTGGAGAGCACAGCTGGTTTTGGGAGCACAGCTGGTTTGGGGAGCACAGCTGGTTTGGGGAGCACAGCTGTTTTTGGGAGCACGGCTGTTTGTGGGACCACGGCCATTTCTGGTTTTGGGAGCACAGCTGGTTTTGGGAGCAGTTTGGGAGCACGGCTGGTTTTGGGAGCACAGCTGGTTTTGGGAGCACGGCTGGTTTTGGGGAGCACTGCTGTTTTTGGGAGCATGGCTGGTTTTGGGAGCACAGCTGGTTTGGGGAGCACAGCTGTTTTTGGGAGCACGGCTGGTTTGGGGAGCACAGCTGTTTTTGGGAGCATGGCTGGTTTTGGGAGCACTTTGGGAGCACAGCTGGTTTTGGGGAGCATGGCTGTTTGTGGGAGCATGGCTGGTTTTGGGAGCACTTTGGGAGCACAGCTGGTTTTGGGGAGCACGGCTGTTTTTGGAAGCACGGCTGTTTGAGGGACCACAGCCATTTTTGGGAGCACAGCTGGTTTGGGGAGCACAGCTGTTTTTGGGAGCACAGCTGTTTGTGGGAGCACGGCTGATTTTGGGGAGCATGGCTGTTTGTGGGACCACAGCCATTTTTGGGAGCACAGCTGGTTTGGGGAGCACTTTGGGAGCACGGCTGATTTTGGGAGCACAGCTGAATTTGGGAGCATGGCTGTTTGTGGGAGCACAGCTGTTTTTGGGAGCATGGCTGTTTTTGGGAGCACAGCTGTTTTTGGGAGCACGGCTGTTTTTGGGAGCACAGCTGTTTTTGGGAGCACAGCTGGTTTTGGGGAGTATGGCTGTTTGTGGGAGCATGGCTGGTTTTGGGAGCACTTTGGGAGCACGGCTGATTTTGGGGAGCACGGCTGATTTTGGGGAGCACAGCTGATTTTGGGAGCACGGCTGGTTTTGGGAGCATGGCAGTTTTTGGGAGCACAGCCATTCTTGGGAGCATGGCTGATTTTGGGAGCACTTTGGGAGCACAGCTGATTTTGGGAGCACGGCTGATTTTGGGGAGCAGAGCTGTTTTTGGGAGCATGGCAGTTTTTGGGAGCACAGCTGTTGGCACACACACTGCAAACACACATCAGAGGCCTCTGTGCCTCCTGAAACCTGCCCCTGCTTTCTGCTGGCTCCGAGGGCCGCTTCCTCCTCCCTGGCCAGCTGACAATTCCCCTCCAGGACCTGTTGCTGGGTGAAACAGCAAGATTTTATCAGCCCCTGCCGCGCTCCCCAGGTGTGGCAGGTGCAGCTGGCTTGGCTCTGCGGCTCCCAGAACACTTTCTAAGCACTCCTAAATTAATTTTCCGACAGCTGTTATCTCCGATCTGCAAACACCTCCAGCCTGACACTGGGGTGAGGGGAGCAGCGGTGAGATCAGCGGTGCTGAAGTGGAAGTTTCCTGCTGGAGCTGCAAACAGAGCCGCCAGGGCTGCTGTCCTGATGTGACTCCAGATACTGAATCCTTCTGGCAGGTTGGGAAAGTGCGCTGAGAGCCCAACATGAGATATTCCTCCTCCAGGTGACTCTTTCCAGCTGTGCTGTCCCAGTCCTGGCTGCCTCCAGGAATGCTGCTTTTCCCTGTGATTGCTGGCAGTCAGATGAGTTCTTTCACACCTTCAGCATCCCTGGAAGTGCCCAAGGCCAGGTTGGACAGGGATTGGAGCCACCTGGGACAGTGGGAGGTGTCCCTGCCCAGGGCAGGGGGTGGGACTGGATGGGATTTAAGGTCCCTTCCAACCCCAAACCATTCCAGGATTCTGGGATTCACGGGGGCTGTTTTCAGCTCACACTGCTGGAATGTGCTGCAGTCCTGTGAGGAGCAGCTGAGGGAGCTGGGGAAGGGTCTGGAGCCCCAGGAGGGGCTGAGGGAGCTGGGGAAGGGGCTGAGCCTGGAGCAAAGGAGGCTCAGGGGGGCCCTGTGGCTCTGCACAGCTCCTGCCAGGAGGGGACAGCCGGAGGGGTCGGGCTCTGCTCCCAGGGCACAGGGACAGGAGGAGAGGGAACGGCTGTAAAAAGTCCAGGTTGGAAAATTTCACCATGGAAAGGGCGTTCAGGAAGTGCCCAGGGGGGTTTGGAGTCTCCATCCCTGGAGGTGTCCAGGTCACTGGGCTGGGGACAAGGTGGGCATCGGGCACAGCTGGGACTCGATGCTCTTGGAGCTCTTTTCCAGCCTCAGTGATTCCATGGTCATGGTCCCCATCCCATCCCTGTCTCTCCTGGCAGGCAGTGCCTCAGGCTGGGCCAGGGCAGGCTCAGGGTGGGCAGCAGCAGGAATTTCCCCATGGAAAGGGAGCTCAGGCCTTGGAAGTGCCCAGGGAGGGTTGGAGTGCCCATCCCTGGAGGTGCCCAGGAATTCCTGGATGTGGCACTCAGGGCTCTGGGCTGGGGACAGGGTGGTGTCAGATCACAGATTGGATGTGTTGATCCCAAAGGTCTTTTCCAGCCCAGCTGATTCAGGGATCCTGTGATTCTGTGAGGTCCCTGCTGGCAGCAGCTGCCCGAGGCAAAGCTGAGAGACAGCCTGGGCTTTGCTTCCCGACATGGAACACGCTGTGCCAGACAGATCCTGCTGGGACTGAGGCTCACACATTCCCAAGGAAGTTTGGATGGAAGATCCAAGCGAGATGACACTTTAACTGGAAATAACAGCAGCAGAGAAATCAACAATCTCCAGGCCTTGGAGCCTGTTCCTTCATTTCCATCAAATCCAGCTGATTGCTCTAAAACTGTCTGGAGCAGAGCATTGTTGGGTGTTTTTTTTTGGTTTTGTTGTTTTGGTTTGGTTTGTTTTTTTATATCAGATGACACCACAAGCAGTTTCTGGTTCAAATTATGAGGTAATAAAACAAACCCCACCACAGTGCTGTTTGTTACTAATTATGGGACTTGTGTTTTGGTGTCAGCAGCTCCCAGCTTCAATCCACTGGCAGTAACAACAACCCAAAAACAATTCAGGTCGGATTTTACAAGCCTTTAAACACATTATCTCTGATTCCAGTCAAATCATCGCTCCTGGATGATATTCCTTCCTATAAGACACAGCCAGCAGATGTTCCTGACTGTGAATCCAGCTGTTTTCTCTGCTGATGTATGGACAGATGTGACTTTATCTCGATGTCGAGGGGTGGAATTTGAATTTTGGGAGGCAGGATGGCAGCAGAAATGGACCCAGCAGGGTATTTAGACAGGAGGTGAGAAGTGGCTCATCTCGTATGATGGGAGTGGTGGCACTGGATGTTTCCTTGGCTGCCAGAGGGGGCTGAACTCATTCCTGGTGATGCTGTTGGCAGCTCTGCTTCCCTGGGATCAGTGGATCCAGCCCTGGAGAGGCTGGGGCTGCCTAATGGCAATCATGTGGGCCTTCCCCTTCCTTTCCCTTCCCTTCCCCTTCCTTTCCCTTCCCTTCCCCTTCCCTTCCCCTTCCCCTTCCCCTTCCCCCTCCCCTCCAGGATTCAGGCTCAGCCCAGGGATGCTCCTCCATCCTCTCCTCCGCTCCAGCAGCTCAGCCCAGCAGGACCAGCTGGCCCCGCTCGGGGCTTGGCAGCAAATCCCAGGATTCTGGGCTACAAGGAGCCTTTTCCAGGCCAGATGGAGGCAGGGAGGGTGGCTCGTGGTGCTCTGGGCTGCCAGCAGTGGCAGGGAAAAACCTGGAGAGGGAAAACTGGAAGGGTTGTGTCCCCACCATCCCCACCTTGGGACAGCCCAGGCCTTGGAGCAGCGGTGTCCTGGGAGCAGCTGGAAGGGTTTTCCTTGCACATGGACATCTGCAGGGCCTCGTTTGTGCCCACAGGGGCTGGAGGATTTCCAGGAAATCTGTTCCTACCCCAAGGAGTGCCTTGAAACCCCCCAAGGGAGCTGTGGGTGGGGGCTGGTGGAGCAACTGGGGCCATCCAAGAGGGAAAACCGAGGTGTGAAACCAGGCAAACCAGGCCATGGCTCCCAGACAAGCTCTGGCAGCCTTCATGGGTTGGTTTTTATTTTGTTTGTGGATACAGCAGGGAGGTTGTTTTTGTTAAACCTTCCCAGCGTGGAGTGATGGCAATGACCATTTCTGGAATTAAAAAGAAGTGGATTTTGCCCAATCCTCTGTCCCCTGGTGCCTCCCAGCATGGGCTGCTGGGTTTCAGATGGCTCGTCCTGCAGAGCCAAATCCTTCTGGCAGAAGGTCTGTGACCCTCCAGGGACAACATTCCCTGAGGAGCTCCTCAAAGCCCCAAATCCCAAATCCATCTGCACAGCTCTGGTTTGTGCCCATGGCTGGAACAATGAAATCTTTAAAGTCGGAAAATCCCTCTGAGATCATCGAGTCCAACTGTTAACCCAGCACTGCCAAGGCCAGAATCTCCAACCCTGGGCTCAGTTTTGGGTCCCTCAGGACAAGAAGGACCTGGAGGGGCTGGAGCAAGTCCAGGGCAGGGAATGGAGCTGGGAAGGGGCTGGAGCCCCAGGAGAGGCTAAGGGAGCTGGGGAAGGGGCTGAGCCTGGAGCAAAGGAGGCTCAGGGGGGCATGAGGAGGGAAGGGAAGGGAAGGGAAGGGAAGGGAAGGGAAGGGAAGGGAAGGGAAGGGAAGGGAAGGGAAGGGAAGGGAAGGGAAGGGAAGGGAAGGGAAGGGAAGGGAAGGGAAGGGAAGGGAAGGGAAGGGAAGGGAAGGGAAGGGAAGGGAAGGGAAGGGAAGGGAAGGGAAGGGAAGGGAAGGGAAGGGAAGGGAAGGGAAGGGAAGGGAAGGGAAGGGAAGGGAAGGGAAGGGAAGGGAAGGGAAGGGAAGGGAAGGGAAGGGAAGGCCCACGTGATTGCCATTAGGCAGCCCCAGCCTCTCCAGGGCTGGATCCACAGATCCCAGGGAAGCAGAGCTGCCAACAGCATCACCAGGAATGAGTTCAGCCCCCTCTGGCAGCCAAGTCTGGCTGGCTCGGGAGGGTTCCTTGGCTCTGCAGCTCTGTGCTGGTGGTTTGGAGGAGCTGAGCAGCTCTGCAGGGAGCTGATGTGCTGCTGGCTCCCAGCCTTCACCGGGGGTGGGGGGCTGGAAACTCCCAGGATGGGCCCCTCAGGACAGATCCTGGGGAATTTTATTTGCAGTAATCCATCCTTGGTGCTCAGCGTTCAGGATAAAACCTCTCTTTTCTGGGAGCTGAGCTCGGGGGTTTTGTTTGCTGAGGGAAAAGGCACCTTGTATGGAAATAATGTTTTCTGCTGGGAAGCTAAGAAGCGATTTCAGGTCAGGGAAGTGTTTAGGTGGAAAATTCCTCCCCGGTTGGAAAGGTTCCCCTGATCTCCCTGGAGACTGGGGCGAGTTGGGAAGGGAAAAGGAGCAGCAGAGATTTGAACCCAGCTCTAAAAGAGGCTCCCAGAGCGGAGCAGCTCCCTCCCCACCGCCCCAGGGGCTTCACGGAAACCCGGAACGCTCCGGAGCAGCAGATTGCACGTGGGAAGAGCGGGATGGGGAGAGGAAGATAAATGTGGAGATGGACTGTGGGGAGGAGGCACAGCGAGCTGTCAGTTCATCTTCTGGCAAAACAGCTCCCTGTGCTGGTTTGAAAGCAAAACCAGTGAGACTCCCAGTCAGAGATACAATTTAATAGGAGAAGAGAAAGGAAAAAAAGGTAAAATAAAATAAATGGAACAATACAACCTGACACCCTGTTGGTCAGGGTGTTGGAAGCAGTCCAAAAGTGAGTCCTCCTGGAGTGGCAGATGTGGTTCTGTTGGAGTAGAGATGATCCTGAGAGAGAAGGGTCCAGGGATGGTGAGAAGGGCCCAGTGATGGTGGGAAGGGTCCAGGGATGGTGAGAAGGGTCCAGGGATGGTGAGAAGGGTCCAGTCTTCCTCCAGGAATCCAGTGGAACCAGATGAGATGTTCTTGTCCAAGCAGTGATTCCGTCTGGTAGCTCTTGTCTCCTCTGGGAGTCCAGTGGATAAAAAGCTGCTTGTGATGTCTCAAACCCTGGATTCTATCCAGGTGGGAATGCTTGGCTCCTCCCCCTGGGCGGAGCATCTCCCAATGGGATGATCTCATTCCATGAGTCATGCGGTGGGTCCTCGATGGCCCATTAACCAGAGATAGCTTCCTCTGGGAAGGCATTGTTGGGCTCGTTAACAGGAGATCAGGAAAACACCGCCCCACCTTGGCTCCAAGGGCTCATGGGGATGGAATACAGACCTTGGGCACAATTTTACATTGGAACCCAGGACACTCCCTGATTTCTCCCCCGTCCTTTCCACAGGGGGGATTTGGCCCGGGATGGCCCAAAGGAGGGTGACACGCCAGCACAGAAGGGTCTCCTGTAGCTGTGATTCCCAGAACTCGGATCCCAGGGGCTCCATGAACCTGGTGAAGCTGAGCCCTGAGTCCCACAGGCACTGCAGGAACTTCCCTGGCTCCAGGGCCAACCCTGGAAAGGGTTGGGGGACATTTTGGAGTGGAGAAAAAGCCACCAAAGCCCTCCATGTGCAGGATCACCCAGCCCTTCCCAGGGCTCCCGGGCCATCTCTCCAAACTTTTTATTTCCTGGAAAGGGTTGGGACTCATTTTGAAGTGGAGAAAAGGCCACAGGCGCTGCAGAAACTTCCCTGACTCCAGGGCCATCTCTCCAAAATTTTTATTTCCTGGAAAGGGTTGGGACTGATTTTGGAGTGGAGAAAAGGCCACCAAAGCCCTCCATGTGCAGGATCACCCAGCCCTTCCCGGGGCTCCCAGCATGGCACCCCGAAGGAAAAGCAGGAAAACAAGGAGGTGAGGGTGGGATCTGCAGCAGGGAAAGGTGATATTTCCCTTTTTTTCTGCTGTTCCACAAATCATTTCCCCAATCCATCCCCCTGCCAGGTGAGGAGATGACTTTATTGTCCCGCTGTGACAGTTTGGTGACAGCTCTGCTGGGAGGCAGGCAGGGGTGGCTCACACACGTCTTTGGATTAAATAAATTGAGAGAAAAATTCCGTTTTTCCACCTTTTCCACTGTCCACGGCCAAACTCCGAGCTCTGCTTAACAACCAGTCTTTATTTTCCAGCTCTATAATTTGATTTAATAAAAAAAAAAACAAAAAACACACACAACTTTATTTCTTCCCCTCAACGCTGCCTCTCTCATTATCTCTTCCTCACTAAAGCGCTCCTTGGTGGAATTTCAGGATAATCATTGGCTGCTTTATTCCTTCTGAGCACTGCTCAGTCACAGGAGCCCCAGTCAGTGACAAACACAACCCTTCAGGATGGAAGGAGCTTTATTTAAAGCAAAGATGTGATTCACGCTCCGTTTTTTAATATTCCAAGTGCTCCAGAGCATGGAAATCCGTGGGGGACAAAAGATCCCGCAGCCAGATTTCCTCGGGAGCAAAAGAAAAAGGGCGAAAATATTGAAATTATTTTGATTTCCTCTCGAGGTAGGCCGTAGGGAAGCCTGGCAGGTTGGCTTTGTGCCGTCAGGATGGAGAGTCCGGCCAAGGGAGTTCTCCTGAGGGATTCAGGGTGTTCCTGGGAACAGCTCAGGGATTTGGGAATTCCTGGGAACACTTCAGAGGATCCCTGGGAAGAGCTCAGGACTCAGAGGATCCCTGGGAATGGGAACAGCTCAGGGATTCAGAGGATCCCTGGGAACAGTTCAGGGACTCAGGGAATTCCTGGGAATGGGAACAGCTCAGAGACTCAGGGGATCCCTGGGAACAGCTCAGGGACTCAGGGGATCTCTGGGAACAGTTCAGGGATTCAGGGTGTTCCTGGGAAAGGGGAACAGCTCAGGGATTTGGGGATCCCTGGGAAGAGCTCAGGGATTTGGGGGATCCCTGGGAAGAGCTCAGGGATTCAAGGAATCCCTGCGAACAGTTCAGGGATTCAGGGTGTTCCTGGGAAGAGCTCAGGGATTCAAGTAATCCCTGGGAATGGGAACAGCTCAGGGATTTGGGGATCCCTGGGAACAACTCAGGGATTCAGGGGATCCCTGGGAAGAGCTCAGGGATTTGGGGATCCCTGGGAACAGCTCAGGGATTCAGGGATTGGGATACAGGATTGGGATATGGGATTGGGATGTGAGATTGGGATCTGGGTTTCTCTGAGCACACATAATCCAGACTGGAGGGGTGGACGAGGTCACTGCCAGAGTGACAGCGGGGTGGGGACAGCAGCAGGACATCGTGTCCCAGCACGGACAGCCCCAGTGACCCCAGTGACCCCAGAGCCCCAGTGACCCCAGTGACCCCAGTGACCCCAGGGCCGCAGCTCACCTCGGCCGGGAGCACTCTGCAAACACCAGCACAGCCCTGCTTCATCTCCTGCTTTATCAGAGCCACTTTGGGGGGTTTATCCCCCAAATCTCCGGCCGGGCTGCAGGGCCTGGAGCACAGTCAGGAGCTGGAGCTGGAGCTGGGGCTGGAGCTGGAGCTGGGGCTGGGTGAGCTGGGGCTGGAGCTGGGGCTGGAGCTGGGGATAGAGCTGGGGATGGAGCTGGGGATGGAGCTGGGGCTGGAGCTGGGGCTGGAGCTGGGGATAGAGCTGGGGATGGAGCTGGGGATGGAGCTGGGGCTGGAGCTGGGGATAGAGCTGGGGATGGAGCTGGGGATGGAGCTGGGGATGGAGCTGGAGCTGGGTGAGCTGGGGCTGGGTGAGCTGAGTGAGCTGGGGCTGGAGCTGGGTGAGCTGGGGCGAGGCTGCTGCAGCCTCGGGAGCTGCTGCAGAGACAGACACAGCCTGTTCCCACTCCCAGCACAGATATTTATAGATACAGATGTTCCTCCAGCAGCAGGGTTCAAGCTGGAGGGTTTAAAACATTTTTTTTATTATTTTTTTTTCCCCTTCCCTGTCTTCCTTCCCGTCCCTCCTTTGCTCTTCAAAGCGGTGCTGAAGGGAGAGGCAGCAGCTCCCGGAGCAGCGGGGAGGCTGAGGAGTCAGTCCCTGCCCCAGGGGGTGGCCAGTGCAGGCTGTAAATGGGTTGAGCTGTCCCCGTGTCCCTGGGCAGGACCCCCAGAGCATCCCCGGGGATCAGGGCGGCTTTGGGGCGGGAGCTGCCCCAGGGAGCGATTCCAGCCCCTGAGGGATCCCCAGGGAGAGATTCCCGAGGGCAGGAGGGGCTGAGCGCGGGGCGGGGTCCCTGGGGCACCCACGATGTCCCACAGCCCCCCCCGGCTTGGAACAGCGGCTGCCTGACCCTACAGAACAGGGATGTTCGGGGCTTTTGATCCTCGCACCGGGGGGGCTGTCCCCTCTGAGGGTCCCTGTGTCCCCTCCTGTCCCCACTGAGGGTCCCTGTGTCCCCTCCTGTCCCCTCCTGTCCCCACTGAGGGTCCCTGTGTCCCCTCCTGTCCCCTCCAAGGTGTCCCTGTGTCCCCTCCTGTCCCTTCCTAGGGGTCCCAGTGTCCCCTCCTGTCCCCACTGAGGGTCCCTGTGTCCCCTCCGAAGGTCCCTGTGTCCCCTCCTGTCCCCTCCAAGGTGTCCCTGTGTCCCCTCCTGTCCCCTCCGAGGGTCCCTGTGTCCCCATTGAGGGTCCCTGTGTCCCCTCCGAGGTGTCCCTGTGTCCCCTCCCGTCCCCTCCGAGGGTCCCTGTGTCCCCCTCCTGTCCCCTCCAAGGTGTCCCTGTGTCCCCTCCGAGGGGTCCCTGTGTCCCCTCCTGTCCCCTCCGAAGGTCCCTGTGTCCCCCTCTGTCCCCTCCGAGGTGTCCCTGTGTCCCCTCCGAGGGGTCCTTGTGTCCCCTCCGAGGGTCCCTGTGTCCCCTCCGAGGGTCCCTGTGTCCCCTCCTGTCCCCTCCGAGGTGTCCCTGTGTCCCCTCCCCGCTGTCCCCTCCTGTCCCCCCTCCCCAGGGCAGGCGCTGCCATCGCCCCCCGCAGCCCCCGCAGGGCTCCCGCTCCCCTCAGACCCCCCCAGGCCGGGATTTTCCAGCCCGGCTCGGCTCGGCTCGGCTCGGCTCATCCCTCCCACGGCTTCAACCTCCCCAGCACCTCCCCGCCCCAAGGAACATTTTTGGGAAGGAGAAAATGAACGCGCAGCCCCTGGGGAGCAGCTGCCCGTGCCCCCGAGCGCTGCCCTCGGAGGCTCCGCTCCCCAATTAATTCATTAATTAATTATCCATGCCCTGCGCTCCGCCCGGGAGGCACGAACGGCTCCAGATGCGGATGGCGGAGCTCGGCGCGGCTCTGTAAACACGCTGCAAGGCCAATTTGGCTTTTCCTCGGGTGCCTCGTTTCAATGAATTATGTAAACGCTTTCCCCTCCTCTTTTGAGCAGGAGCCAGTCCGGCTGCGGCCCGATGGGTTCATCTCAGGAATGAAAATAAAATAAAATAAAATAAAATAAAATAAAATAAAATAAAATAAAATAAAAATATAAATATATAAAAAATAAAAATATATATTAAAAATAAAAATAAAAAATATAAAATAT
Source organism: Phylloscopus trochilus trochilus (assembly GCA_016584745.2). Taxonomy (NCBI): domain Eukaryota; kingdom Metazoa; phylum Chordata; class Aves; order Passeriformes; family Phylloscopidae; genus Phylloscopus; species Phylloscopus trochilus. The sequence continues at coordinate 24,039 of WQNJ02000234.1, read as the reverse complement.
AAAAACTAAAAATAAAAATAATATACATATAAAAATAAAAATAAAAATAAAAATAAAAATAATATACATATAAGAAATTAAAACATAAAAAATAAAAAATAAAATAAAATAAAATATAAAAAATAAAAAATAAAAATAAAAAAATATTAAAAATAAAAATAAAAAAATAAAAAATAAAAAATAAAAAAAAAATAAAAATAAAATAAAATAACCAGGGAGGCCGTGCATTAAAGGGAATAAAATGATGCTGGGGAGCCCCTGGGAGCACCGGGACCGCTGTCCCCACCACCCAGACCCGGGTGTCACTGCGGGGTCCCTCCGTTCTCATGGCCTGGTGACCCCCGGAGGGTCCCGTGCCCAACCCCGGGGTTCGATCCGGTTGAATTCGGGAAGGCGGAGCTCACAGTCACCTCCTGGGACCGCCGCGTGCCTTCTCCTGGGCTCCCCGATGCCCCACGTCACCTTTAACCTCCCCATCCATCCCCTCCGGGGAGAGCAATTAGAGCAATTAGAGCCGCCTGGGGAGCTAATGAGTGTGCTGGGGTGGTCCCTGCTCCCACCCCGCTCCCCAGGCTGGGGCAGGGACTCGGGGCAGGGAGGGCACCCAGCCCGGGGCTGCGTTTCCCGCTGAGCTGGGGGGAGGCGGCAGCTGTTCGCCGGTGAATTGTTCACCCGGAAAATCCTCATGGAAATAGAGCGGGTTGGGTGGGAAAGGATTTAAAGCTCCTCCAGTTTTACTCCTTGCCCTGCCTTGGGACACCTCCCCCTGTCCCAGGTGCTCCCAGCCCCAGTGAGGCAGGATGGGGGTCCCTGGGTGCGGGATGGGGGTCCCTGGGTGCGGGATGGGGGTCCCTGGGTGCAGACTGAGGATCCCTTGGTGCAGGATGGGGACCATTTGGTGCGGGATGGGAATCCCTGGGTGTGGGATGAGGGTCCCTGGGTGCGGTAGGGGGGTCACTGGGTGCAGGATGGGGACCATTTGGTGCGGGATGGGGGTCCCTGGGTGCAGACTGAGGGTCACTGGGTGTGGGTTGGGGGTCCCTGAGTGCGGGATGGGGGTCCCTGGGTACAGACTGAGGGGCCCTGGGTGCAGGATGGGGGTCCCTGGGTGCGGGATGAGGGTCCCTGGGTGCGGGTTGGGGGACCCTGGGTGCGGGATGGGGGTTCCTTGGTGCGGGATGGGGGTCCCTGGGTGCGGGATGGGGGTCCCTGGGTGCAGGATGAGGGTCCCTGGGTGCGGGATGAGGGTCCCTGACTGCGGGGTGGGGGACCCTGGGTGCGGGATGAGGGTCCCTGGGTGCAGACTGAGGGTCTCTGGGTGCAGAATGGGAGTCCCTGGGTGCGGGATAAGGGTCTCTGGGTGCAGGATGGGGGTCCCTTGGTGCGGGTTAGGGGTCTCTGGGTGCGGGATGAGGGTCCCTGAGTGCGGGGTGGGGGTCCCTGGGTGCAGACTGAGGGTCCCTGGGTGCAGGATGGGGGTCCCTGGGTGCGGGATGGGGGTCCCTGGGTGCGGGTGGGGGTCCCTTGGTGCAGGATGGGGGTCCCTGGGTGCGGGATGGGGGTCCCCGGTGCCGGTGCGGGCCCAGGTGTCGCACCGCGGGCTGGCAGCGCCATCGCGTGGCTGGAGCCGCCCGGCACGGGAACGGGATGGAAATGGGAACGGGGACGGGAATTGGAGCGGGATTGGGGCGCACAGCCGGGCACCCAGGGGTGGGCAGCGGGCACTGCCCGGCCCCGCGGCTGCCAGAGAGGGCTCCCAGCCGGGGCCACCCCATCCCCGCGCCCCCCAGCACCCTGTGCCCCCCACCGCAGGGTTCACCCCATCCCCGCGCCCCCCCAGCACCCCGTGTACCCCACCGCAGGGCTCACCCCATCCCCGCGCCCCCCAGCACCCCCTGTACCCCATCACGGGCTTCACCCCATCCCCGCGCCCCCCAGCACCCTGTGCCCCCCACCGCAGGGCTCACCCCATCCCCGCGCCCCCCAGCACCCTGTGCCCCCCACCGCAGGGTTCACCCCATCCCCGCGCCCCCCAGCACCCCGTGTACCCCCCCTCTGGGGCTCACCCCGCACCCCTGGGTGCGCTCTGCACCCCGCACTGCGCGCCCCCCTTTGCTCACTCCCACCGCGGCTCTGGGGGTGTCGCAGGCTGGCAATGGGCTCCAGGGCTCCAGGTTCCCATTCCCCAAAGCGATCCCACCCCGGGCAGCCCAGCTGTGCCCCCAGCCCGGCCTGGGGTCGGTTTTAGAACATCCCACCCGCTCCGGGAAAGACTCCAAAGGGACAAACCCACCGCGTTCGTTCCAAAGGAGATTTTATTAACGAGGCAAAGAGCCGGGGCCAGGCCAGGCAGCCTGCGGGGAACCTGAGCTGTGCCCCGGGGGGGGGACAGGGACCCGTCCTGCTGCCGGGACAGCCCCGAGGAACCGGGGCCGCCGCCGGGGCTGGGATGCAGCAGCACCTCCAGCCACAAGTCCGCGGGATTTGTGTTCCGCCGGGTACTCGGGGACACAACACCGGCCGGGGGTTGGGACCCCAGAGACCCCCAAAGGCACCCACAGATCCCGGGGCACCAAGAGCTGTGAGAACCAAAGCCTCCCAAGGCACGGCAGTGGTGTCTGCTCTGGAGGCACCGCCGAAGGCACTGCACGAGCACGGAGATTGAGGAGAGGTTTACAAACACCCTCGGGTCTCTCCCAGCCCTTAATTTTCTCTGCTTGGCACTTCATCCCTTTCAAATTGAAACAAAAGAGCTGCAAGAAGGCACAACCCGGCACAGCAGCTCCTGCAGGCGGAGCTGAGGCTGAGGCAGAGCTGGGGCTGTCCCCAGCCTCGAGGGACAAAGCAGCACGTCCAAGGTCACCCTCAGCTGAAGTCCCGGTCCGGCAGCACCAGCGGAGCCACCAAGGTCCAGAGGTAGAGCAGGAGGCCGGCCCAGCTGGAGCAGATCTTCACCCACACGGCCGTCCAGGGGCTCCTCAGCACCTGCAGGCTCTCATCCGGCCTGAAACAGCCGACAGGAGGGTGGCACCCACCCCTGTGACACCCAGGGAACACACGGGGGTGGCCCCATGGCTGCAGCCACCCCACCCCAGCCGGGTCAGCCTCGCTCCCTGCTCCCCCTCCTCCCAAGGCAGCCCGGGCTGCAGCAGAGCACGCTGGCAAGCCCGGCCACAATCCCCCAAAAAATAATTCAGGCTGATTAAGAGAGCACGTCCAGCAGCCTCACGCCGTGCCCGGCAGCCCAGGAGCAGGGGGAGCTGGAGGAGCAGGGCCAGCCCGGGGCAGCTCTCACCTGTACCAGTTGGTGAGCGTCATCATGATGTAGAGGGCGGCGAGGAGGAGGCAGAGGTGGAAGAAGGTGTAGTTGTAGGAGACGCCGTCCTGCTCGTTGTCGTAGGCGCGGCGCACCCCGCCCTCCTCCTCCGGCCCGCCCGGCCCGGGCCCGGCCCCGCTCTCCTCCGTCAGCATCAGCTTGTTCACCTGCGGGTGGTCCGAGGAGCGCAGGCTGCGGGCAGAGGGGCAGAGGGATCAGCACCGCTCGGTCACTTCCCCAGGGCCGTGACCGAATCACAGAATCACAGAATTTCCAGGCTGGAAGAGACCTTCAAGATCATCCAGTCCAACCCAGCTCTAACACCTCAACCAGACCAGGGCACCCAGTGCCACATCCAGGCTTTGTTAAACACCTCCAGGGATGGTGACTCCATCACCTCCCCGGGCAGGCCATTCCAATGCTTTATCACTCTTGCTGTGAAAAACTTTTCCCTGATATCCAACCTCTATTTCCCTTGGTGCAGCTTGAGGCTGTGTCCTCTCCTTCTGTCAGTGCTGCCTGGAGAAAGAGACCAACCCCCAGCTGACTGCAACCACCCCTCAGGGAGCTGTAGAGAGTGATGAGGTCACCTCTGAGTCTCCTTTTCTCCAGGCTGAACAACCCCAGCTCCCTCAGCCGTTCCTCACAGGGTTTGTGTTCCAAGCCCCTCACCAGCCTCGCTGCCTCCTCTGGACACGCTCAAGCGTCTCAGTGTCCATCCTGAACTGAGGGGCCAGAGCTGGACACTGCACTCAATGTCCATCCTGAACTGAGGGACCAGAGCTGGACACTGCACTCAATGTCCATCCTGAACTGAGGGGCCCAAAACTGGACACAGCACTCAATGTCCTTCCTGAACTGAGGGGCCAGAGCTGGACACTGCACTCAATGTCCATTCTGAACTGAGGGGCCCAAAACTGGACACTGCACTCAATGTCCATCCTGAACTGAGGGGCCCAAAACTGGACACAATCCTCAAGGTGTGGCCTCACCAGTGCTGAGTACAGGGGCAGAATGACCTCCCTGCTCCTGCTGGCCACACCATTCCTGATCCAGGCCAGGATGCCATCGGCCTTCTTGGCCACCACTTGTCCTTGGGGCCGTCCCTGGGAGATGCAGGCTGTGGGGAAACCCTAAAAACTGTGACTGTGGCCCTAAACCAGCGCCCCTCTGCAGCTCTCCTGGAGCCCCTTTAGGCACGGGGCAGGCAGGGCAGTTTGGGGCACAGGGGTTGTGGGGAAATCTCTGTCACCCTTGGCCAAAGGGTGGGATGTCAGCCTTGCCCAGAGCCCCTCTCCAGCTCTCTCAGAACCTCTTCAGGCACTGCACTGCAGCCTCATCAAGCTCAACAAGAATGAAGGGAAGAACAACCCCAGGCTGCAGCATGGAATGAGGGAAACAGCTGGAAAACAGCTCTGGGAAAGGGCCTGTGGTGGGGAGAACACCCCAGGGCCTTTGCCCCAGGGTGACACAGCCCTGCCCTCCTGGGTGCTCCTGGGGTGACACAGCCCTGCCCTCCTGGGTGCTCCTGTACCTTGGGGTGACACAGCCCTGCCCTCCTGGGTGCTCCTGGGGTGACACAGCCCTGCCCTCCTGGGTGCTCCTGTACCTTGGGGTGACACAGCCCTGCCCTCCTGGGTGCTCCTGGGGTGACACAGCCCTGCCCTCCTGGGTGCTCCTGTACCTTGGGGTGACACAGCCCTGCCCTCCTGGGTGCTCCTGGGGTGACACAGCCCTGCCCTCCTGGGTGCTCCTGGGGTGACACAGCCCTGGTGTCCTGGGCGTCCCTGCTGCTGCAGAAGGTGAGAGGTGTCCTGGGCTGCCTCAGGCAGGGCACTGCCAGCAGCTCCAGGGAGGGCACCCAGTGATCTGCTCCAGGAAGGGACAGGGCTTTTGTCCTTAGGGCCATCCCCAGGACAGGCAGAGCAATTTGGGGCTCTGGGGAAACCCTAAAACCTGTGACTGTGGTCAGGCCTGTGCCCCTGAGGGACAGGGATGGCTGGACAAAGAGCCACTTTGGCTGGACAAAGAGCCTTTGGTGACAAAACCCCTGGACCCAGGTGTGACCTGCCCTGTGTCCCCAGGGGCACCAGCCGAGTGCTCACCTGATGAAGAGGGTGCAGAGGATGAAGATCACCAGCCCCACGATGCTGGGGGCGTCCCACCAGGTTGTCAGCGGCTGGGTGGCCGTGGCTGAGCCCGTGCTGTTCCTCACCAGCAGCGTGGGGTTACAGCGCTGGGCTGGGGGGACACACGGGGGTCAGAGGGACAGACAGACAGGGGTCAGAGAGATGGACACACGGGGGTCAGAGGGACAGACAGACAGGGGTCAGAAGGACAGACACACGAGGGTCAGAGGGACAGACAAATGGGGGTCAGAGGGACAGACACACAGGGGTCAGAGAGATGGACACACGGGGGTCAGAGGGACAGACAGACAGGAGTCAGAGGGACAGATAAATGGGGGTCAGAGGGACAGACAAATGGGGGTCAGAGGGATGGACACACGGGGGTCAGAGGGACAGACAAATGGGGGTCAGAGGGACAGACAGACAGGGGTCAGAAGGACAGACAGGGGTCAGAGGGACAGACACCCGAGGGTCACAGGGACAGACGGGGGTCACAGGGACAGACACCCGCTGCAGTGAGTGTCCTGCCCCGTCCAGCTCTCTCCCAAGCCCCAGGCTGTGTCTGGCTCACCTGGCACGTTGGCCAGGGCGGACCAGGTGACGTAGACGGTGTAGAGGGTGATGAGGGACGCCTGCAGCAGCCCCGAGTGTGGCTGAGCCTCCTGCAAACACAACAGTGGCTGCTCGGGGTGCTTCTGTCCCCTGGGGTGACACAGCCCCAGACACCTGGGTGCTCCTGTCCCCTAGGGTGACACAGCCCCAGTGTCCTGGGTGCTCCTGTCCCCTGGGGTGACACAGCCCCAGTGTCCTGGGTGCTCCTGTCCCCTAGGGTGACACAGCCCCAGTGTCCTGGGTGCTCCTGTCCCCTGGGGTGACACAGCCCTGCCCTCCTGGGTGCTCCTGTCCCCCTGGGGTGACACAGCCCCAGACACCTGGGTGCTCCTGTACCCCGGGGTGACACAGCCCTGCCCTCCTGGGTGCTCCTGTCCCCCTGGGGTGACACAGCCCCAGACACCTGGGTGCTCCTGTACCCCGGGGTGACACAGCCCTGCCCTCCTGGGTGCTCCTGTCTCCTGGGGTGACACAGCCCTGCCCTCCTGGGTGCTCCTGTCCCCTGGGGTGACACAGCCCCAGTGTCCTGGGTGCTCCTGTCCCCTGGGGTGACACAGCCCTGCCCTCCTGGGTGCTCCTGTCCCCTGGGGTGACACAGCCCCAGTGTCCTGGGTGCTCCTGTCCCCCTGGGGTGACACAGCCCTGCCCTCCTGGGTGCTCCTGTCCCTCTGGGGTGACACAGCCCTGGTGTCCTGGGTGCTCCTGTCCCCAGGGTGACACAGCCCTGCCCTCCTGGGTGTTCCTCTCCCCCTGGGGTGACACAGCCCCAGACACCTGGGTGCTCCTGTCCCCCTGGGGTGACACAGCCCTGCTCTCCTGGGTGCTCCTGACACAGCCCTGCCCTCCTGGGTGCTCCTGTCCCCTGGGGTGACACAGCCCTGCCTTCCTGGGTGCTCCTGTCCCCTGGGGTGACACAGCCCCAGACACCTGGGTGCTCCTGCCCCCCTGGGGTGACACAACCCCAGACACCTGGGTGCTTCTGTCCCCCTGGGGTGACACAGCCCTGCCCTCCTGGGTGCTCCTGTCCCCCAGGGTGACACAGCCCTGCCCTCCTGGGTGCTCCTGTCCCCCAGGGTGACACAGCCCTGCCTTCCTGGGTGCTCCTGACACAGCCCTGCCTTCCTGGGTGCTCCTGACACAGCCCTGCTCTCCTGGGTGCTCCCCACCGCCTCACCTGGATCTTGGGCAGGATGGACACAACCGAGATGACGAGGCAGAGGATGAGGTTGATGCTGATGAAGGCCTTGCCCTCGGTGCAGCCCTCGGGCTGGGTGTAGTAGACGTAGAGCAGCACGACGGCAGCGACGGAGGCGGCGTAGAAGATGAAGGTGATGGTGCAGAGGGCTGGGGGAGGACACCAGAGAGGCTGGAGCAGAGCCCCCAGGCCCGGCCAGCCCTGCCTCCCCCGGCCCTGGCAGGGGCTGAGCCCCACAAGCTGGGGTGGTGCCAGCATGTGGGAGTTCAGGGCATTCCTTTGGAAACCCTGGATGAACAAAAACCTGTACAGGGGGGTTAAAACCTGTACTGGGGGTCTGGGATTTGTACAGGGGGGTTGCAGACCCTGGCACAGACCCCAGACAGGCAAGGGCCTCGATTACAGTCCATGGGAAAAGCTGCCAACACTCTGGGAGGAATTGCGAGCCCTCAAAGGTAATAGAAAGTAATAACATTTTCACATTTGGGGTTTTAGAATAGGAATGACCAGAGACAAGATGGAAGATTCTGGGCGTTGCCCTGGGGTCTTCTCCTTCTTCTTCCTCTCCATTTTCTACAGTGATGATGACATTAAGTAGATTTAGAGGGATTGGGTCAGAGCAGAAGACACCTGTCTAGTGTAGAGTGTAGATATTGGTTCATAATTGTAAATAATGTTCACGCAATTATCTGTATATAAGATAACGAGCCTTGGGCAGGGGGGCAGTCATCACCTGTTGCCCCCAGGTGCTGTCCAGACCTTGGCAGAGCTCAGAGAAAAAGAATTGTGATCAGATAAAATAAACAAGAAGAGCAACCTTGAGAACGAACACCTAAAGATTCCTCGTCATTCCTGCGGGCGGCTGGGGGCTTTCCAGAGGACAAAGGGCAGAGACCACCCTGACCCCGGGCGAGCAGGGACCCCGAGAGCAGCACACCCACCTGTGTACCAGCACACCCACCTGTGTACCAGCACACCCACCTGCGTACCAGCCCTTGGCGTTGCCCTGCTCGGCGTTGTGCAGCCAGCGCTGGCTCCAGGAGTGCGCCAGGTCGATCAGCAGCACCAGCTGGATCAGGATGAAGAGGAAGGAGCCCACCACGCCGAAGTAAAACCAGACTTGAGAGGAAGGGGGAAAAAGCCAGCTGAGAACAAGGGCGGGCGAGACACCCGGGGTGGGGGGGCACAGCCTGGTTTGTTGCAACGCTTCGTGCCTGCCGTGTTTTGGTTTTAGGAAATTCTGTTTCCAGGCACTCTTACTGGTAAACAAGGTCACATATTGTAAACTACCTTGTTTTGCACATACTTTCCCAGAGGAGGGACTTCCTGTGGTGGTCTCTGGAACTGACCAATGGTTCCCAAAGGTCCCACCTCTAAGGTGGGCACATTTGTAAAAAGCATAAAAGAAGCCTGGAAAATAAACCGGTGGCTCCTCCTGATGAGGGCTCCACTGCAGCCTTCTGAAGCACTCCCTGCCTCCATTTATCGTGTCCCACAACGACATTGGTTCTCCACCGAGGGGAAATTGCAGCGGGATCGAAAAACAGGATGCAAGGAACTTTGCTGGAAGAGATCTGGAAAACCTAAAAATTGCGTGGAACGATCCCGCTGCAATTTCCCCCTCGGTGGAGAACCAGGGCTCGTGAACCAGGCCAGGTTGGACAGGGCTTGTGGAGCAGCCTGGGGCAGTGGGAGGCGTCCCTGCCCACGGCAGGGGGTGGAAAGAGACGGGCTCTGAGATTCCTTTCAACCCAAACCATTCCGTGATTCCCCGCCCAGCGGCGCCCAGGAGAGCACGGGCAGCTCCTCACCTGAGGTGAAGGTGCCGTCGGGGATGTAGAAGGCCCCCACCGTGATCCCCACCAGCACCAGGAACTTGAAGAACCAGAAGCTGTGGGAGAAGAGAGGAGGCACGGTGTAGTCACTGTTTGCCATGTTTGGATTTTTCTTAAATTCTTTCCCAGGGATTTGAGACAGTAAACAAAGTCACTCTCTGTAAACTCTCTTGTTTTTCACTTTTGGACCTTGCTTGTTGACCCTTGGTGTGACCAATGAGTCCAAAGATCCCACCTCTTAGGTGGGCACATTGTAAAAAGGTATAAAAACAGGTTCTGAGAATAAACCAGCCCCCTTTTCAGAGCATCAGCCTTCTGAAATCACGAGTCCGTGTCTCATTCATTGTGTCCCACAGCGACAGGCACGGTGTGCCACCCAGGGACACCCAGCAGGGACAGGGGTGGTGGGGTGGGGGGATCCCCTCCATGCCCACCCCGGGGGGAGCGCACGCACCCGTTCTGCAGGGCGGCCCGCGGGTCCCGGCTGCTGCGCACGCACACCATCAGCAGGGCAAAGAGGCAGAAGAAGGCGGCCATGGCGAAGCCCACGCGGTACACGGCCTTGTGGCCCAGGAAGCTGCTGCAGTCCACCTTGCTCTGCAGCCCCAGCACCGAGCCGCTGCCCTCACAGAATCCGGGGAGCTGGAAGAGCGGAGGGGAGAGTGAGCGGCACCCCAGAACATCCTGCTGGTTCTGGGGAGGTCTGGATCGAAGATCTGCTGGTTGGATTGAAGATCAGCTTCTCCATTGTGAAGCCCTCAGGTTGCCCAGAGAAGCTGTGGCTGCCCCTGGACCTCTGGAAGTGTCCCAGGCCAGGTTGGACAGGGCTTGTGTCCCAGGTTCCAATGTAAAATTGTGCCCAAGGTCTGTATTCTGTCCCCAGGAGCCCTTGGAGCCAAGGTGGGGCAGTGTTTTCCTTATCTCCTGTTAAGCCAAACAATGCTTTGCCACATGGCTCATGGATAACTTCCTCCGGGAGTTATCTCTGGTTAATGGGCCATCAAGGACCCACTGCATGACTCATGGGATGAGATCATCCCATTGGGAGATGCTCCGCCCAGGGGGAGGAGCCAAGCATTCCCACCTGGATAGAATCCAGGGTTTGAGACCTCACAAGCAGCTTTTTATCCACTGGACTCCCAGAGGAGACAAGAGCTACCAGACGGAATCACTGCTTGGACAAGAACATCTCATCTGGTTCCACTGGATTCCTGGAGGAAGACTGGACCCTTCTCACCATCACCGGACCCTTCTCACCATCCCTGGACCCTTCTCTCTCAGGATCATCTCTACTCCAACAGAACCACATCTGCCACTCCAGGAGGACTCACTTTTGGACTGCTTCAAACACCCTGACCAACAGGGTGTCAGGTTGTATTGTTCCATTTATTTTATTTTACCTTTTTTTCCTCTCTTCTCCTATTAAATTGTATCTCTGACTGGGAGTCTCACTGGTTTTGCTTTTCAAACCAGCACAGCTTGGAGCAGCCTGGGACAGTGGGAGATGTCCCTGCCCACGGTAGGGGGTGGAAAGAGATGGGCTTTGAGATTCCTTTCAACCCAAACCATTCTGTGATTCCACGAGCCTTGGTGCCACCAAGGCTGGGCCAGACCAGGACTGCCCCAATGCCACTTGCCTGAGGTGACACAGATGAAGCCACACAGCTGGTCAGTGGGAAGCTGGCATGAGAGCAGCTTTTCCCTAAAGCCCAGCTCAGCTGGGAGAGCTCTGCTCCCTCCACCTGAATTCCCACCTCCCTGACCTGCAAGTCATCAGCTGAACCCCGAAAAATGGGATGGAAGAAACTTTGCTGGGGGACACCTAGAAAACCTAAAAATTGCATGAAATGATCCCACTGCAATTTCCCCTCCGTGGAGAACCAGGGCTCACAATGCCTTCCCCCCGGTGGGAGGCTCAGGAAAAAGAGGAACAGAACCACACTGTGACCCAAAAATTCGCTTTTTTGATTCAGCCTCAATCCCCCACCACGAGCTGGGTCATTTCTTCCCAGCTGTTGCATCCCTTTGGGAATGGGCTTTCCCTCAGAACCCCCCAGAGCCTGGAACCAGGTAGTTTAACCCTACCTGTCCCTTATCTCTGACCTCTGGCTCTGTGCCAGCTGTCCCATCCCAGACAGAGGCTGGATAAAAACCCCTGCTCCTCCTTGTTCTCCCTCTTTGCCTCCAGACCCCTTCAAGAATAAAGCCTTGGAACATATCCCTGAGGTAAGGAGCCTCTTTTGGATTTCTTTTCCCTATCTTGAAGCCTACCCTGCCCAAAGCTCCCCAAAGCTAGCACCACAGCCAGGGGGGGCAGGAAACAGAGCAACACTTCACCCAGCCACCTCCAGGAGTTCTTTACCTTGTGCAGCTCCTTCTCCACGCCCGGGATGATCATGATGATGGACACCAGGGTGCCGAGGAAGAGGAAGAAGGTGAAGAGGAGGCGGGAGATGGTGGAGTTCTTGGCCGAGGGGCAGCACCCGCAGAGCAGGCACGGGGCAGAGCCGCAGAGACACGACACCTGCAAGGAGACCAGCCCATGATGAGGGGGAGAAACTGGCCCCAAAATACCTGCCCAGCCCGATCCTTGAGGAAATCAGCCTGGGAAGCCACATTGTTGTCTAGAGCTGCTCACATCACAGCCCACAGCACCTCATGGAAACGGCACCAAGTTCCCCAAAAAAAACCTGCTGAAAACCAAAAGAGCTGCAGGAACAGCCAGCATGGAAAATGACACCCAGAGCCTGGAGACACCCTCATGTTTTTTGCTCCATGCAAGGATCTGGTTAAAGCAAGCCCTGCCCTGCTGGAGCCTCTTTTTTGTACAAAAAAAATGAGGTTTGCAAAATAATTCCAGTATTATTAAAATAATTATTAAAAGGCTGCCCTTTCAGTCAAATCCAGAATGGGAAGACATTGGTATAAGCACTGTGGGAGAAGCAGCTCATCCTGCTGTCCTTCTGTCGCTGTTGGACACGAAGGAAAGACACGGACTCGTGATTTCAAAAGGCTGATGCTCCAAAAAAGGGGCTGGTTTATTCTCAGAACCTATTTTTAAACCTTTCTACAATGTGCCCACCTAAGAGGTGAGATCCTTTGAACCATTGGTCACACCAAGGGTCAACCAGCACAGTCCCTCCTTAGGAGAGAAATGTGAGAAACAAGAGAGTTTACAAACAGCCTGACTTTGTGTTCTCAGTTTTATCTTGGGAACAGAATTTTCTAAAACCAAAACACGACAAGCACGAAACATAGCAACATCCTTCCCGCCTGCAAAGGCCACTTTACAGGTGGGGAAACTGAGGCACAGCATCCCCAAGAGTCCCCAGTGGGTCTTGGCTCCCCAAATCCAGCACTGGATTTGGGCAGTGCTGCCGGGTGCACCCCCATTCCAGAGACTCCCGCTGCTGTGCCAGGAGCAGGGAAATCCTACTGCTCCAGGCACAAGGCTTTTGGGAGCCCGCAGCACCCCTGGAGGTTTATTTTGCAGGGTGACTCCGACACAGCCAAACTCCGTGGCTGTGTTTCAGGTTTCACAGTGGCTCCTGCAGCCACTGAGGTAACGGGATATGACATCCCCATCCCACTGCTCCGCTCCGTAACATGGGAACCCTGTGGATTCCTTTTGGGATATCCTTTTAGGATAACCCCCCTGAAAGCTCCTTGGCAGGGAAGCCAAGGAACCCTTCGTGCCACACACCGATTCCTCCCACTGCCTGGGCACTCCTGATTTCGGTCTTTTTCCTTTAAAAAACAATGGTTAACAGCAAGGAAAACACTCCCAGCGGTGCTGGACACTCCGATTCTCCTCCCAAAGGTTTTTAAAGTTGCCCCAAAAGACGGTGAAGGGACAAAGAGCAGGATGGAAAAAGCCAGCGAGGGAAGTGGCGGCCGCAGCAGGAGAGCCGGGGGTTAATGAGGAAGTGTTGGTTTTCAGCGCTGGTGGATGATTAAACTCTCCAGTTTCGCTGTCGGCTTCCTCCCTGAGCCCAGCTCACCTCAGACAGACTCGGGGCTGCTCCCAGCCCTCCCCTGCCCGGAGGAAGGGAGAGCGTGGTGGGAGGTGGGCAAGGTGGGGAAGAGCTTCATGCACCCAAATACACCCATACAGCAACAGCACCCCAGAAACAGCACCCTAAAACAGCACCCTAAAACAGCACCCCAAAAACAGCACCCCAAAACCAGCACACAGCAACAGCACCCCAAAAACAGCACCCCCAAATACACCCATACAGCAACAGCACCCCAGAAACAGCACCCAAAACAGCACCCCAAAAACAGCACCCCCAAATACACCCACACAGCAACAGCACCCCAAAAACAGCACCCTAAAACAGCAACCCAAAACCAGCACCCAGCAATGGCACCCCAAAAACAGCACCCTAAAAACAGCACCCCAAAAACAGCACCCCCAAATACACCCATACAGCAACAGCACCCCAGAAACAGCACCCAGTAACAGCACCCCAACAACAGCACCCCAATAACAGCACCCAAACTCTAGCAGCCCAATTACACCAACAGCAGCCCAGCACGACTGACCAAATTACACCAACCCAAAAACAGCCGCCCAACATCACCCCAAGGACGCTGACCCACACCACCAATCCCACTACACCGCCCCAATTACATCATCCCAACTACACCATCCCAACAACAGCCCCACTGCACCAGCACGTCACCCCAACAACCCCAACACCAACCCAACTGCACCAGCCCAACAACACCAACCCAAAAACACCCACCCAGCATCACCCCAACACCACCAAGCTACACCACCAACCCAACTACACCACCTCAGTTACATCACCCCAACTCCACCAGCTCACCACCCCACACCACCACCCCAGCATCACCCCAAGAACACCAACCCACCCCAATATCACCAGCTCAACTACACCAACATCAGCCCAACATGACTGACCAAACTACACCAACCCAAAAACACCAACTCAAAAACACCCATCCAGCACCACCCAAACACCACCACCCCAACTACACCACCCCAACAACAGCCCAACTACACCAACACCAGCCCAACACAACCAACCAAACCACACCAGCCCAGCATCAACCCAAAAGCACCCAGCCAACATCACCCCAACTGTATCACCCCAACAACACCAGCTCAACATCAGCCCAATACCAACTCAAAAACACCCACCCAACATCACCCCAACACCACCAAGCCACACCACCAACCCAACTACATCACCCCAACTCCACCAGCTCACCACCCCACACCACCACCCCAGCATCACTCCAAGAACACCAACCCACCCCAATATCACCAGCTCAACTACACCAACATCAGCCCAACATGACTGACCAAACTACACCAATCCAACACCAACCCAAACTCAAAAACACCCACCCAGCATCACCCCAACACCACCAACCCAACTACACCACCCCAATTACATCAACCCAACCTCACCAGCTCACCACCCCACACCACCACCCCAGCATCACTCCAAGAACACCAACCCCCCCAAAATCACCAGCCCAACTACACCAACACCAGCCCAAAAAAACTGACCAAACTACACCAATCCAACAACACCAACTCAAAAACACCCACCCAGCATCACCCCAATGCCACCACCCCAACAACAGTCCAACTACACCAACACCAGCCCAAGAAAACTGACCAAATTACACCAATCCAACAATATCAACTCAAAAACACCCACCCAGCATCACCCCAACGCCACCAGCCCAACTACACCACCCCAATTACATCAACCCAACTCCACCAGCACACCGTCACACACCTCCACCCCAGCATCACCCCAAGAACACCAAGCTACCCCAAAATCACCAGCCCAACTACACCAACATCAGGGGGAAACCACAGGAGGCAGGGAAAGAGAAATTCTCCTTCTGTGAGGCAAGGCTTCACTCAGGAGCAGCTTGTAGGGTTTGTTGGAAAGCGCTGAGGAAAGGGTTTGGCAGTCTCATGGTGCTGTGACTCAAGGGGATGCAGGCAGAGCGGGAGGAATTAGTCAGGGTTCTCGTTAAAAATAATGATAATTTAATAAAAAAATACAGACTAGTGGGTTTGTTCAGTTTGGTTTGGGTTTTGGTTTTTTTTCAGTGTTGTGGTTTGTCAGCTCAGACCTGTGCTAGAAGAGCCCCTTCACCAACCAGGTCTGCCAGAAGGAGCAACAAAATTAAACAAAAGCTTGTT
Organism: Phylloscopus trochilus trochilus; assembly: GCA_016584745.2. Classification (NCBI taxonomy): domain Eukaryota; kingdom Metazoa; phylum Chordata; class Aves; order Passeriformes; family Phylloscopidae; genus Phylloscopus; species Phylloscopus trochilus. The sequence continues at coordinate 8,759 of WQNJ02000234.1, read as the reverse complement.
AAAAATACGTATTTTTACAATTACACAGACTACTGGGAGTGTTTCATTCGCTTTGGGGTTTTTTTTTCAGTGTTGTTCCTCAGCTCAGGCCTGTACAAAACCAGCCCCTTCATCAACGACTTCCACAGGGAGGAACAGGAAAACTAAACCTATGCAGTGACTCTACTCTGTTACCCCAGTCTGAGCCACAGCTTTTTTGGGGGGGGGGCCAAAAAGAAGCCCAGGATTCCTACAGGAACCTCTGCAGCCCTGCTCTGGGGTAACTCCCTGCCTGCCCGTAAGGAAAAGCACAGGAATGCGTTCCAGATCCCTCAACCCCTCGTTTCTGAACGTCCTGTTTGTTAAACCTCCAGCACCCAGAAGCCAAGCTGCAGAACAGGTCCCATTTCCAGGTTCCCAGGCTGGTTCCACAGCCCTGCCCTGGCCCCGTGCCCGCAGGTGAGGCAGCGCCAGGGGAGGAAGTGCTGCTGTGGGCAGGTGCCTGCGTCACCTGAGACACACAGCCCACGTCACGGGGCACAGCGGCCTGGATCGCACAGCCTGGGCCTGCCCTGGGCCAGGGCACCCCAAATCACACACTGTGCTGGTTCCCTGGGCCAGGGCACCCCAAATCACACACCCTGCTGGTTCCCTGGGCCAGGGTACCCCAAATCACACAGCCTGGGCCTGCCCTGGGCCAGGGCACCCCAAATCACACACTGTGCTGGTTCCCTGGGCCAGGGCACCCCAAATCACACACCCTGTACCTTCCCTGGGCCAGGGTACCCCAAATCACACACCCTGTGCCTTCCCTGGGCCAGGGCACCCCAAATCACACACCCTGCCAGTACCCTGGGCCAGGGTACCCCAAATCACACAGCCTGGGCCTGCCCTGGGCCAGGGCACCCCAAATCACACACTGTGCTGGTTCCCTGGGCCAGGGCACCCCAAATCACACACCCTGCTGGTTCCCTGGGCCAGGGCACCCCAAATCACACACCCTGCTGGTTCCCTGGGCCATGGCACCCCAAATCACACACCCTGTACCTGCCCTGGGCCTGGGCACCCCAAATCACACACCCTACTGGGTACCAGGGCCCTGGCACCCCAAATCACACACCCTGTACCTGCCCTGGGCCAGGGCACCCCAAATCACACACCCTGCCTGTACCCTGGGCCATGGCACCCCAAATCACACACCCTGCCAGTACCCTGGGCCAGGGCACCCCAAATCACACACCCTGTACCTGCCCTGGGCCAGGGCACCCCAAATCACACACCCTGCCTGTACCCTGGGCCCTGGCACCCCAAATCACACACCCTGCTGGTACCAGGGCCCTGGCACCCCACACGCAGCCCCCTGCACGCCCCGTCCCATCTCCTTCTCTTACTCCATCCCCACCTGGGGGCTCAGCAGAGGGACCCAGGCAGGACCCCCAGGCTCTCCCTGCAGGGCAGGGCCAGCCCCCCCACCTCCCCCAGGTGCAGCAGGACACGGCTGCTCTGCCTCCCCACCTCCCCCAGGTGCCCCGGGGTGCGCCACCCACCCCCCTCCCCTCCCCATTTCCCTCCCCCCTGAGCCCCAGAGTCCTCTGGGGGGAACACCCCGTGTGTCCCACGGGCACCCCGGCTGCCCCGAGGACCCCCCTCAATCCCCTGAAACCCCCCGATATTCAGGGGTGCAACCCCTGGCTGTGCCCCACATCCCACGGGGACACAGGGCTGCATCCTGCCGGGGATCCCCTGTATCCCCCCACACCCAGGGGTGCATCCTGCCGGGGGTCCCCGTATCCCCCCGGGTACACAGGGCAGGGATCATCCTCTGGGGGTCCCCTGCATCCCCCCCACACCCAGGGGTGCATCCTCCGGGGATCCCCGTACCCCCTCACACCCAGGGGTGCATCCTCCGGGGGTCCCCGTATCCCCCCGGCTACACAGGGCAGGGATCATCCTCTCGGGGGTCCCCTGCATCCCCCCCACACCCAGGGGTGCATCCTGCCGGGGGTCCCCGTATCCCCCCGGCTACATAGGACAGGGATCATCCTCTGGGGGTCCCCTGCATCCCCCCACACCCAGGGGTGCATCCTCTGGGGGTCCCCTGTATCCCCCCACACCCAGGGGTGCATCCTGCCCGGGGCTCCCCGTATCCCTGCTGCATCCCCCAGGGGTGCCCTGCATCGCCCTCCTGGCATCCCCCGCACCCCTGGGCGTGCGGGTGCAGCTGGGGCACATCCCCGGCGTGTCCCTCAGCCTTGCCCGGGCCTCTCCGGACCTTCCTCCGGGCTCGCAGCAGCCGCGGCTCGCCCGCCTCGGGCGGCGGCGGCAGCGCAGCAGCGCCCGGTGCCCCGCGCTCCCCCCGCTCCGGGCGGGCACTCACGCAGCTCAGCAGGGAGCAGACCCCGAGACAGGCCCCCATCGTGCTGCCGCCGCTCCCGCTCTCAGCTCCCGGTTCCCGGTCCCCTCCTCCTCCTCCTCCGCCGCCGCTCTGGCTCCGCCCGGACCGGGGAGCTCGGGGCGGTCGCTCCCGCCGCGCCTTCCCCGGGGCGGCCCCTACGGCAGAGAGGGTGTTGGCCGCTCCCGCCGGCAGGGGAGTCACTCCGTGGCACCTCCGTCCTCACTCCGTCCCCCTCCCGCTGCTTTCATCCTCCTGCATCTCCCCCCGCCCCCGGTACCGCCGAGGGGACCCCACCCGCACCCTGGGGACGCGCCGGGGTGGGGGCTCTGGGACACCCAGGAGTGGGGGGGATGGCCGGGAATCCCTGTCTGGGCTGGAAGGAGCCGGTGGGAAGGGGGCATTGAATTCCAGAAGGGTTGGGGTTGGGAGGGAACTTAAATCCCACCCAGAGCCACCCCAGGCCTGGCAGGGACACCTCCCCCTGTGCCAGGTGCTCCCAGCCCCAGTGTCCAGCCTGGCCTTGGGCACTGCCAGGGCTCCAGGGGCAGCCACAGCTGCTCTGGCAATCCCAGCCCACCACCCTGACAGAGAGGAATTCCTGCCCAAGATCCCATTTCAATCCATTCTCCATCAGTTGAAAGCCCATTCCCTGTGTCCTGTCCCTGCAGGCCTTGTCCCCAGCCCCTCTGCAGCTTGGGCTGCCCAGAGCTGGGATCCTGGGTGGGAATTGCCAGGGAATCCCTTTGTCTCCCCTTTTTATCCCAAGGGCTTTGGCTTCCCCTTTGTAGGGAGTGATCCCAGAATCCTGGAGTGGTTTGGGTTGGGAGGGACCTGAAATCCCCCCCAGAGCCACCCCAGCCCTGGCAGGGACACCTCCCCCTGTGCCAGGTGCTCCCAGCCCCAGTGTCCAGCCTGGCCTTGGGCACTGCCAGGGCTCCAGGGGCAGCCACAGCTGCTCTGGCAATCCCAGCCCAGCCCCTGCCCACCCTGCCAGGGAACAATCCCTGCCCAAGCTCCCAGCCAGCCCTGCCCTGGGCACTGGGAAGCCATTCCCTGTGTCCTGTCCCTGCAGGCCTTGTCCCCAGCCCCTCTGCAGCTCTCCTGGAGCCCCTTTGGGCCCTGTGAGGCCGACTGGAGCACTGAGATGTTTAAGACAAAAAAAAAAAAAAGGGGGGCAGTTCATTTATAGATTTTTGGACATTTATAGAACTTCAACAGTGACCACGGATTGGAGGAAGAAAATCTTCCTCTCCAAGCACACTGGTTAATTTAACTGTCTATTAACAGTTTCTTCTTTAGGAGAAGAATGTCAATATGAAAGAACAGTTACAGTAACCATTGTTTATGTGAAAATCCGTGAAAAACCTCCACAGCAAAAAGTAAATACAGAGGGCTGAAATAGAACATTAGAAAAACTTTAGAAAAAAACAAAGAAGAACAGAAAAAAACCCAAAGGAGCAGAACCCACTGCCCTGCAGGGCCAGGCCCTGGGTCAGGAGGCTGAGGGTGGCACGGAGCAGGTTTTTCCTGCTCTCCCTGCCCAGCCAGAGCCTGGCATGACCTCCCAGGGCGGGCAGTGAGTGCTCTGCCCTGCGTAATTCGGGGGCTGGCACAGACCAGCCCGCTTCCAGACCCTAAATTTAGCCAGAGGAGACTCTGCCACGAGTATGTGACAGCAGCAGACGTGGGGGCACGGGGCTGGCGCCACACGTCCCCTGTGTCCTTGGGGAAGAGGAGGCTGTCACCCTTCCTGCTCCAGAGGTAAAGTGATGCTGTTTGAGATCACAACCACACGGACTCCGAGGTCAGAGGGCTGACAATGACTCCAATCTTTATTACCCAGGAATTTCTTCCTTTTATGCTGTTTTACAAAGAATCACCCAAGGGGTGAAACAAAGACAAACTTCTTCAATCACACTGGTCAGAGCAGAGGGACATCAAGAAGAAGTCCCACCCAGGGAAAGGAATGCAAACAAAGGTGACAGTCAGGAAAACGTGTCTCTGGTTGGCAGAAAACTCTCTGGGAAAAGAGTTCCAGAGAAACCCAAACATCACAGCACCAACCAGGGCTGCAGTAAAGCTCTGGGGTTTGGCCCCCGAGCAGCAGTTGGCACAAATTAATAAAGGATTTCTCTGAGCCTCTGTGGGCTCCCAGAATCTGCTGGCAGGGCGCAGCCCTGCAACAGGAGAAGTCAGCGCACGAAAACTGCGCTCTGATCTCAGCTGGGGCTCAGGTTTCTCCTTTCCGGAGGCGCTGCGGCGTGTGCGGGGGACATCCTGCCCCGGGCACGGGTCTGGCAGCGCCCCGCGGCCCCGGGACGGCTCTGACACGGCCCCCGGGAGCGGTGAGGGGGGTCTGGCAGCTGCCGTCCCCTCCTGGCTGCGTGTCAGAGCCCTGTGACATCCGCAAGCCGAGTGTCCTTCAGTCCCTGTCCTCTCGGGAAGGACCAGCTGGCCGGGCAGGTGTTTGTCCCCTCGGTCCCGCTGTCCTTGCAGGCACATGAGCTGGCTGGCTGGATGAGCAGCAATCCTTCCGTGCGCCCCGGAGGCACCGGTTCCCCTCCCCGTCACTGTCCCCCGGTCCCTGAGGTGGTGCCAGCAGGTGGCGGTGCCGGAGTGAGGCATTGCCGGACACCGGGGCGGTCACCGCGCTCGCTCCCGGCCGCTCCCGGAGCGACACGGGCACCGGCAGGGAGAGGGTCCCCACCCGCCCCCAGCATCACCACCCACCCCCGGCGCTCCCGTGTTGCCCCGGTTCGTGCCTGTCATGTTTTGGTTTTTGGGAGTTCTGCTCCCAGGACAGAATTCCTGGGCAAGGTCACGCTGTTTGTAAACTTGAGATGTTTTCCACACTCTTTCCCAGAGCAGGGACTTTGTGTGATGATCTCTGCAGGTGACCAATGGTTCCAGGGGTCCCACCTCTGAGGTGGGTGCTTTGTAAAAAGGTATAAAAGAGGTTTGGACAATAAACCTGAGGACTCCTCCTCAGGAGTCCACACAGCCTTCTGATGAGTCCGTGTCTCCTTCCTTGTGTCCCATAGCCACACTCTCGTCTCCGTGTCTGCAGTCATGGTTTGTGCCTTCACGTTTTGATTTTCGGGAAATTCTTTCCCAGAGACAAAACCGGTGAACAGGAGCATGTTGTTATAAACTATCCCGGTTTTCTACATTCTTTCCCAAAGGAGAACTTCGCTTGATGGACCCTTTTGTCGCTGTGGGACACAATGAATGAGAGGCGGACTCGTGATTTCAGAAGGCTGATGCTCCAAAAAAGGGGCTGGTTTATTCTCAGAACCCATTTTTATACCTTTCTACAACGTGCCCACCTAAGAGGTGGGATGCTTTGAACCATTGGTCACACCAAGGGTCAACAAGCAAAGTCCCTCCTTAGGAGAGAAATGTGAAAAACAAGAGAGTTTACAAAGTGTGACCTTGTTTATCATTTTAGGTCCCTGAGAAAGAACTTGAGAAAAACCCAAACATGACAGGCAGTGACTGCACCCTTTGATGCGACCAAGGGGTCCAAGGATCCCACCTCTTAGATGGGCTCATTGCAAAAAGGTATCAAGACAGGTGCTTTGGGAATAAACCCAAATTTGGAGTCACCAGCCTTCTGAACCATGAGCCCGTGTCTTTCTTTCGTGTCCAACAGTGACACATGTCCCTGTCTCCATGTCCCCTCATGTCACAACCCGCTAATGCAGGCTGTGATGGTTGGAGTGATCTCGGGGCGCAAAAGACACGGCAGGGGACAACAGCAATTTGCTCAAAAAAGCAGCACAGCACACTTTATTGAGTGCACCCAGCACTGTATGCAATGGAAGGAGGAGAGAGAGAGAGAGAGAGGGATAAAGGAAAGAGAGAAAGAGAGAGAGAAAAGGGGTATTGTAGTCACTGCCTGTCATGTTTGAGTTTTCTGAAGTTCTTTCCCTGGTAAACAAGGTCACACTCTTTAAACTCTCTTGTTTTTCACATTTCTCTCCTAAGGAGGGACTTTGCTTGTTGACCCTTGGTGTGACCAATGGTTCAAAGGATCCCACCTCTTAGGTGGGCACACTGTAGAAAGGTATAAAAATAGAGAATAAACCAGCCTCTTTTCGGAGCATCAGCCTTCTGAACCACGAGTCCGTGTCTTTCCTTCATGTCCAACAGCGACACCTGAGCTCTCATCTCAGGTGTGAACCAGGGGATGGGGAACTTCTCCCTGTGTCCTTTCCCTGGAGGTGCCATGTAGTCACTGCCTGTCATGTTTGGGTTTTCTGAAGTTCTTTCTCAGAGATCTAAACTGCTAAACAAGGTCACACTCTGTAAACTCTTTTGTTTTTCACATTTCTCTCCTAAGGAGGGACTTTGCTTGTTGACCCTTGGTGTGACCAATGGGTCAAAGGATCCCACCTCTTAGGTGGGCACATTGTAGAAAGGTATAAAAATAGATTCTGAGAATAAACCAGCCCCTGTTTGGAGCATCAGCATTCTGAAATCACGAGTCCGTGTCTCATTCATTGTGTCCCACAGCGACACGCTTCGATGCTTGCCCGCTTCAGGGAACAGGTACAGGGCAAACACAGAACAGACCGGCCCAGAACCAGCCTGCTGTGAAATCCCCATTGTTTCCGTGCTGGTTCCCATGGGGATTGTCTTGGTTTGGAAAGCCAGGTGTCTGCCAGGGAAAGCTGGGGTTTCCCGTAGAATGGAGAATGTAAACCCCTCACCCCGCCCCGCCAAGTTATAATTTTGCAATCAAGGGCTTTCAAGCAAAGATTCTGGGGATGAATATAAGTTCTTTACAAGGCATCAGCTGCGCCAGCCCATGTCCCACTGCTGGGAGCATCCCTGTATCCCAAGAAAACCCTTTCTTTTTCTTTTTCTTTTCTTTTCTTTTCTTTTCTTTTCTTTTCTTTTCTTTTCTTTTCTTTTCTTTTCTTTTCTTTTCTTTTCTTTTCCTTCCTTCCTTCCTTCCTTCCTTCCTTCCTTCCTTCCTTCCTTCCTTCCTTCCTTCTTTTTCCTTTCCTTTCCTTTCCTTTCCTTTCCTTTCCTTTCCTTTCCTTTCCTTTCCTTTCCTTTCCTTTCCTTTCCTTTCCTTTCCTTTCCTTTCCTTTCCTTTCCTTTCCTTTCCTTTCCTTCCTTCCCTTCCCTTCCCTTCCCTTCCCTTCCCTTCCCTTCCCTTCCCTTCCCTTCCCTTCCCTTCCTTCCCTTCCCTTCCCTTCCCTTCCCTTCCTTCCCTTCCCTTCCCTTCCCTTCCCTTCCCTTCCCTTCCCTTCCCTTCCCTTCCCTTCCCTTCCCTTCCCTTCCCTTCCCTTCCTTCCCTTCCCTTCCTTCCCTTCCCTTCCCTTTCCCTCTGCTTCTTCTCCTGCATCCCTGGGCATCCCCCAGGCATCTTTCCCCCGGTGTGATTCATTAGGGGCTCAGGGGCACCCAAAACCTCAAATGTGGTTCATTAGGGGCTCAGGGGCACCCAAAACCGTGCTTCATTAGGGGCTCGGGGCCCCATTTCTGGGGGGATTATAGGGCTGGGGGGAGCAGGGCCAGGAGCAGCTTGCCAGGGATGCCCGGGAAGACAAACAGCCTCACGTGTCTGTATCTGGGACAATACCAGCTTAGCTGTGGGTGCAGCCAGCAGGAATCCTGCTGCTCCCGAGCCCTGCCAGTCATGGATAAGCCTACAGCAGAGCAATTAATAGCAATTAATAATTGGGCCTGCATTTGGGGAATCAGCTACGCCCAGCAGCGTGGTCTAGGCAGGGAAAGGCAGCCGTGGCACAATTCTGGGGTGACGGGTTTGGGGTTGTGGGCTTGTCCCAGACCAGGTGCCTTTGGCATCCTGGGGGGCTCCTGGGTGGGATTTGGGGCGCACAGGACCCTCCCCCTCAGCCCCCCTCAGCCCCCCTCAGCCCCCAGCTGCCATCAGGCACATCCCAGCCTTGGGGGCTGGGGGTCCCCCTGCCCACCCCGTGCTGCGAGGAGGGGCAGGGACAGAGCCCCCCACCTGCCTTTGCTCAGCTCTGCTGCCTCCCTCGGGGCCTGAAGCCCCCGGTGAGAACGGGGACAGGCCCAAAGGCAGGCTGGGCTGGGCTGGGCAGGATGAGAGCAAGGGGGCTGAGATGGGAGCATCCCCCTTCCCCCGGTCCCGCCCAGGCAGGCAGGGAATTAGCGTGCCACTAAGCTGCTCTGCGATAAACACAGACACGGGAGCAACGGGCAATTGCTCCGCCTTTAATTACAGCCAGGGTGTAATTAAATCCCCCCCCAGCCCTATAATCCCCCCAGGGGGACAGAAATGGGGCCCCGATCCCCTAATGAATCACACTGGGGGAAAGATGCCTGGGGGATGCCCAGGGATGCAGGAGAAGAAGCAGAGGGAAAGGGAAGGGAAGGGAAGGGAAGG